>CM031241.1:3470347-3556261 GCA_018340775.1 Taxus wallichiana var. yunnanensis | reverse complement strand
CATGATTTGTTGGTTAAACTTGGATATCACTAAAGTGTTTTCTATGAAGATCATCAATTACAAAAGGACTAAGGAAATGAGAGTACGGGAAAGAGCAGAAAGGCAACATGCGTAATTATAGATATCAGAGTAATTCTTTATGTATGCGAAAGTCACAGTGAATTGAAACAAGATCATTTGTATTGAATAAATAAGATGGAATTTAAAGACACAAAGTTCTATAAATAACATCTACTTAGAACACAAAGTTTCTTAGCATAACATAGATTCATTAATCAAGGACACAAAGTTCCTTCTTGGTTATACAAGATCACCGAGCTTGCAAAGTTGAAGAGTATGCAATCGGTAAGACTAACGAACTTGAGACAAATGATCTTCACAAAGAAAATAAATGAAAACTTAGGAATAACAGAGACCAGATAGACAAAGAATGGAAAAGTCCTTCTGTATTGATTTCTTTATAATCTATTTACACTTTCAGAAAATATGCCAAGTTCTTCCTCCTTTTTAAAATGGCGTGGAAAGGCCATTATATAGCTTACAAGTCGGCTTACTCTTTCAGAACTACTTCTTTTAACTAAAGATTAGTTAAGGATTTCCAATCGCAATACCTCAACCTATTACAATGAATCCGAGAAAAAGAAATAGAAAAGAAGAGAAGAATAAGGAGAAGAAGACAGGTGGTCGGTCACTGAGAGGGACCCACTGACTTCAGAATTCGCTGCCTGAATCTCTTCAATGACTCGGCTATATCTCTGCCACGAGGGACTGACGTGTTAGTCGTAGACTGAGTCCAAAATCCCAGACACTTCTCCATCTCTTTATCAAACTCGACATGAGTATGATAATCTTTGTTTGCTTCTTCAATGGCAGATTGAAGAGAGCAAATCTCCTTCATTTTCTCCTTGGAGATGGAACTTTCCTTGAATAAGTTATCTTTGACAAAAGCTCTGAATTGAGCTTTGATTTCTTGCAAGGAAAGGGAAGTACCAGAAGTCTCATCCTGAAGATGACAGTGTATGTCTTTGAAAGCAGAGATAACCAGTGTCTTGAAAGCTTCACCCTTCTGCCAACTGTTCTTCAGTTCTCCCAAAGCCTCCTCCAGGACTCTGATCTTCCACTCCACGCTGTAGACCCAGGACTTCGACAGATTATCCTTTGCATCATCAAAGACTTTACTCGCCAACAAAACGTTCTCATCTGCCTGTCCCATGAGTCGGAGGTCTACTATGCAACTGCTCCAGAGTTTGAGCTCTTTATCAATGATTCCAATAGTAGAGGAGAGCTTCAGTTGCACATTGCTCACCTTTTCGTGGAGTTTGAAAGCTTCATCGATGAAGTTTAATCCAGCAACAAGCATGTCATCCACCAGGGCTTCAATATCTCTACGCCATGATGAATACTTGTGCATATCTTTGATACTCTGCACTTCATCTTGGCTTAGAATTACAGGAGGTGGGAGAGTAGTCAATGGGGTAGGGTCCAAAACTTTGTCCTTAGACAAAAGAGACTTGATGAAACCTGTGAGAACTTGGGCCTGTTCTTCCAACTGTTCAATAGTTTGTGCCCTTTCTCTACCCTCCCAATGACTCTTGTGGATCAAGCTTTCGGAGGTTGTGAATTTCACCTTCGTGGGTAGACTCTCCCATCGGATTCTCGAGAGCTCTAAGTCGACACCGCAAGTCCCGCTCTAATTTATCCGTTGAAGGCTTGGAAATCTCCGTGAATTGCTGACCTTGAGCATCGACACTATTCTAGAGGTAGCTCGCTTTCTTGGCACGAGAAGGAGTGGTGCCCAACAAGGCCGCGACAAAGATCAAAATTTGACCCCGAACTCGAGAGGAAAATTTCCTCTTCCTTTTGTCAACCAAAGGTCAGCACCCACGCAAAAGAGGAAGAGGAATCAACAGAGGAGCAAGGGAACCAAGAGACAGAGAGCTCATGACACTCAAGGTCCAATGCAGGCAAATGCCGACTCAAGTTGAGAGGTGAGTGGGGCACTTGGGGCAATTGCGCGTAAGAATCAACATCACCTGAAAGCTCGGTGCTCTGATTTCTTTATCTTTATCACTGGATCTTCGAGGAGCACTTGCAAGAGTTGGTACCTCGCTTTCTTCACTTTCACCGAGAACAATGATGTTCTCGGGTCCCATAAGCAACTCTGCACCGCTTTCTTTGAGGTCACTTTCCACAGGCTCCTTCTTAACCTCCTTGAGCTTCTTCTGATACACTTGAGTGGATGAAGAAGGAGTAGCTGCAGTCCTTGTATTGATGAGGCAGAGGGGTCTTCACCGGTGTTTCGACCTTTGGAATAGATGCTTATCTTCTTGGTGTTGAAGCATCCTTAAGAGGATTCTCCCGAATGCCTCTCCCGAATTCTCGAACCATCCTTCACAAACCGCACCTTAGTCCCGACTAAGACTAGAGCAAGGATCTCAACCAGGATCATCCTCTCTTCTTGTTCCAATCCGTGTCCTCCAGGGAGTGTGCTTAACACAATTTTCATACTCATACGAGTATAGATCGAGTTGTCATCCCGAGACGTTCTCAGAACTTGGCATGCCGAGTTCTTGGATCAATGCAGGAGAACTCGCCACAATGTCTTCTCCTCGGCCTCAAAATCATCTACACACAGCCACCAAGTAGTCTTCTCAGTATCTCGCCCTATGATGGTAGATTATCTTGATGTTCTCGTTTCAATAAACTTCTTCAAGTCAAAGCAGTTCTTGGCTTGAAGAAATGAACAAAGATGATAGGTACCAGGGCTCTCTCTATGTTTCAAGCATCCGTGGCTATTTTGCAAGTGTAGTTTCCCAGAGATGGGAAAGTGCAAGCCAGAAATCTTCTTGTCTCTCAAAGGTTCTCATGGCGCTTGTCTAACTTCCTACATACTTTGATCAAAGCCATCTTATCATCGCAGAACATGGGAAGCCTCGAGAGGGTGCTCTCATAGTTAAGCGAGCCCGATATAAGAGAATTTCCTGAATCTGGATGAAGTAAGCACCATAGTGCGATATTAGAGTCATAGCTTCATCTCGAAAATATCCTAGCAGTATCACCTTCGAGCAGTCTGACCACGTACATGGTGAAAGCATCATTGACTCTTCTTCCGAAATTATGATTGCTGGTCTCTAGGGTGAACTACGCGAACAATAAGCATATACTTGGATCATCTTTGTGTGCATCTATATAAGAAAAACCGAACCACTATCGATGCGCTGCCGGAGTATACATTAGGTACGAAGTCATAGAACTTCTTCATTTACTACACATTGACAACCGCTCCACAAATTCATGCTTATGATTTCCGCCCAATTGATATTCTCGTTCCTTCGCACACCATGCCGATGAGCGGCACATCCGTAAGTGAAATTCGTTGGTAGAGGGCAAACCCATAACCCGAGCCAAAAAGATTATGAAGTCTCGACAACTCTTCATTGAAATCTACTCTAAGAGGGTTTTGGTCGATGAGAAGCTCCTTCCTAGGGTTTTTAAGCCAGGACTTTGCCACTCGTGCCTTATATTTGTCACTGTCTTGGTCGAACAGGGCCTGTGCTTGATCCCGGGAAACGACTATGGCATTATCCATCTCTCGAATCCTCGGAGCAAAGTTGCTAATGGCGGCAAAGATCCAATTTGGTGATGATTTCCCCATGTATATTAGTCAATTCGCTCAAAGGGGTCGAAGTGAGCTCCGCATGAAAGCACGGTATCAGCACACTATACCGAGATCGGGAAACCTCCAGCAAAAGCCAAACCACTATCGTGAATCATCTGTGCCATTGGTGTAGGGTTTGCGTCCGCCATTCTTGCCCAAAAATCACTGAAATCAAGATGACGAGCTTCGTTGTCCCCAATATTGCGAACGGCAGACTCAAGTGGAGAAATTTGTTCCTGTCCCTGAAATTTGATCTTCATATTGATAGTAGCTAGGAGGACAGAGCCGCAAACCAGACTCGGAAAGGAATTACAGAGGGAGGGGATACACGCGCAGGTTTTCAAATTGCAAGGGTTCGAGCAAAAGATAGCATGGAAGTAGTGTGAAAAATGCAAAGGGGAAATGCTCGTTATATAGCCATTTAGGAGAGAGAAAGGTCATAAATGCGCATTTAATACATACCCACCAATTTGAATAAGCATGATATTCGGGTAGAGCGGGAAAAATAAGCACGAATGACACTTGGTACGCTTGGGACATGTGAGACGCGAATGCGTGAAACACGCGGCTCGGCCGATTCGGGTGAAGCAGGGAGAAGACGCACAAATGCATTTTGGGACATTTGGGACGAAAACGCGCGAAGTACGCGGTTCGGGTGTTTCGGCCGAAATTGGAACAAAAGGCCCGTTTGAACTTGGGACATTTGAGACAAAAAGTTCCGGAGTACGCGACTCGGCCGGTTCGCGAAAATGGAACAGCTCCTGAGACAATTTTATTTGGGACATTTGGAACACGAAGTGTGAAGTACGCGGGAGTTTCGCGCAAATCATGGAACAACTTGCACAATTCCATTTGGGACACTTGGGACGAAAAGTTTTGATGGGCCCGAAAATGGAACAACTTCGGGATTTCACCGATCGTGGAACAACGCACTTCTAGGACTTGGGACACGTGGGACAAAAATGTCCGACAGGCCCGAAAATCATACAAAATGACCCAAAACACAGATTTTCTCAATTTCACGACTTAGGCACTTCAGAGAAAAACACTTAAACTCAAAATTTTGAAATTTTTACTTTCATCAGAGCAGGGAATTTTGAGTGGACAACACTACCAAGAAATTCCAAGGTTTTAAGGCCACAGAGAGACTTCTTTAACTTGAAAACGAGGGATGGATCATGGACATAACCCGGAGGTTGTTTTTTATAGATCTCTTCCTCTAGGTCCCCATGAAGGAAGGCACTCTTAACATCCATTCCGCGATGGACTTCCCATCTCGTTTTTATCTCAATGATGGCAAGGGAAAATCATATGGAAGTCATCTTGCAACCCAGCAATATGTTTCTCATAAATTAGAAATCAACCCCATCTACCCGGGAGAAACCCTTCTAAAGTCACGCTTTATACTTATTGATTCTCCATTGTTTCCATCTATAATTTGTTCGATATATCCACCTACATCACAATTTTTCTTCCTTTCTAAGAGGGGTAAGATCCCAAATTCTGTCATTCTTTATGAGTGAGGAATACTCCTCATCCATAGAAAAGATAAGCCTACTTAGGAATCCATTAAGCTTCCTCTAAAGATGGTGGATCGCGCAAAGGCGATGAAGGAGTGGGGTCCAACGAAAATCGAATGAATACGTCTCTCATCTAAAGGATCTCCAACTAAATCTCCAAACCTCTGAAGTTTTCTTGAAAGAGATCCCTAAAATTTCAAGCTTAGAGTTGGAATATTCTTCACTGAGTGAGAAGGGACATAGTCCTCATCATCACTAACATGGGATCAAGACTCGGAAGTTTGAGGATCAAAGGATCTTTATGTTAGAGGAGGAACTTCCTTAACAACATCATCATCTAACAAGTAAAAATCTGAATCATCAAGGCAAAAGAACCTCAATGGAAGTCAAAGTCAAGGATGACTCATCAAACTTCACACTCTCTCTCAATATAGAGCTCATGGGTAGTAGGGTTCAACAATCGATATCCCTTCACGCCATCATATACATGACAAAGATACAAGGTTTGGACTTGGATCCAATGCCTTGCATTTTTTTGGGAATCCGAGCCATACCTTGGATCAAGACTTTTAAGTGCTCAACATCGTGCTTATGTCCAAACCAGGCTTAAAAGGGTGTCATCCTCTTACCGCTTGTGTGGAACACGATTCTAAATGTAATAAGCACAATTTACTACTTCAGCCTTCACAGGAAGGGACTCTGAGTGAACCATACAAGTAACCATCTCCTTTAGATTTCCTATGCTCTTTCTTTTACCAATCCATTTTGGGAAGGGTGATAAGTAATCGTAGTAAAGAAATCCCATTTTGTAGAAATCCTCAAACCTATTGCTCACATATTTGCCTTCATCGATTTTAAGAACCTTGATAGATCGTCCTTGATCATTTAAATAAGAGCCCTAAAGTTTTAAAATAATCAAATACTTGATTCGAGCTTAAGAAAATATACCCAAGTATAATGTGAAAACTCATCATGAAGGTTAGTATATATAGAGCTCTAGTGAAAGAAGGAGATGGAAAAGGACCAAACATCACTATGAACAAGATCTTCAGACAAGTAGCTATCCCGTCCTCTAGATTTTCCCATTATCAAAGTTTTTTTTAGGATGCTTTCGCAAGGCGTAACCTCATAAAGAGAGCCTTTAGAAAACTTAACTTGGGGTAACCTTCCCATTTCGCTTTTGGCTCAATTGTTCAAGGTAACGATAATTAAGATGCCCAAAACACTTATGTCATAACTCTGTTAACCTCATTTTTTGAGTGAGTAAGGCATTGGGTGTCAAATCGAAGAGAAGTGAGAAAATCCTTTCCCTCACCAAATTTTAGAGTTAAGCTCACGAATGATCATTTCAGTAAGGAATTTGTATTGATTCTCGATTTAAAATTAAGCGATTACGACCTTTTTATTTTTTAATAAAAGATTAAAACCTGCAAGTACTATGCAAAAATATAGAGAAATGAAGAGAATTCACCAGCAATTCGACACAAGACGTGATAACGGAGTTCGACACTTGAGGCCTACGTCTCCGGGTCTGGTTGAATGGGACCGATCTATTAAAATCTTGAAAATAATTCTTTACAAAGAATTCTACAAAATTCTAACCTTCTCACAATCTTCCTCTATCAAAAACAATAGGGGTTTCTTTTTACTTCTCCTCAAAATTCCACTCCTAGCTCAAGTTATGAGCATTTCAATAATTTACACAATCCCGAATGCCACTTCAAATACAATAAAGCTCCTTTTATAATGTTTCCAAGTGGTTGGCTCAATGGTTAGGTGCACCTATTATTTTGCATGGAGGTTAGTGGTTCAAATCCCCCTACCTCCACTTCCCTCTCCTTCTCCTTAGGTGGCTTTAGAGGAGCTTTATCCCACATCAGGGTGCGAAAATGGAGGAAGGCCTTTAATAATGTAAAGGTGGCGGGTTTAGCATTGGCTGTTGAGCCACTTTGTGCTATATATGGTGCTTTGACTTGCCTTGTATGGCGCATGGTATACCTTTGACCTTGATTAATGGGATTTGCACCTTATTTAGTAATTTTGTTTAAAACTTTGACTTGGCATAAGGCGTATCACTTGGGATTTAATATATGAAGGAGGTTTAGCAAATAAATGTGTGGAATATGGAAAAATTTATGTATGCATGGCATTTGGAATTGGTCTTGGTTTAATGTGCACTTACCAATTAGTCCCACATGCATAGTAAAAATGCAATTAGAGGCATATATATACACAAGTTTGTATAGTCATAATATGAGAAGGAGGCCAAGACACCCCTCCATAATCGAGTGTGTCGAACCTGGCTGAGGGCCCCCAGCCAACAAATAGTGGGGTCCATTATCCATGAATGAGTGTCCAAGACTGGCATTCCAAAACCCACTTTTAGTCCATCACACAAATTTCCACGTGTCGTAATATGATTGAAACACTTGGCGAGCGTGCACACGTCCAACTTGCACAAAATCCCAAATTTTGCCAGTTGCCCAAAAATTTCAGCGGGCTATAACTTTTGCAAACGAGCTTTGTTTTCCTAAAACAAGATATCGATGGAATCATATAATTTTTCTCCACGCTTTAAAAATGACTACAACTTATTCTAAGAAGATCTTAGATCGGTGTTTCTCGGTGAGGATCCTCTGATCATTCCTCCCCACTGAGAAACTTTTAGACCCCAAAAGTCAACTTAATTGGTGAATAGGTGAGGGTATTTCTCCCTCACCTTTCTAGGTTTCCATCCATTTAGCCTTGTTTGGATGCATGCCTTTAAACCCAACACAAAGATACTCAATATCACCCCTTCATGAAGTTCTGACCTTCCTGTCCAAAATGATGTCTTCCTGCAACTCATCAAGATACTCAGGAGAAAAATCATCAATGGAAGGCATTATGTTAGCATCATCATGATCAACAATCATAGGTGGTTCATACAATCTTAAATTCTCAACATTAACAACTGAGTAGATTTGCATATATGGAGGTAAATCTAACCGGAAAGCATTGTTACCAATTTTTTCCAATATTTGGAATGGACCATACCTTATAGGTTTCAATTTTTTACCTTCACCTATCAGTCTTTCCCTAGCTGATGTGAAGCCAAACTGAATCACCAACTTTGAACTTGTGATCAGTTCTATGTTTATCATGCCTGGCTTTGTACTTAGCCTGACTTTTCTCCAATTGTTCATGGACATACTGATGAACCTGTTGAATTCTCTGAACAAATATTTTAGCCCTGTCAGAATCACTTGAACCATTAACAATAGTTTCATGTCCATAATATACATCTAAAGGAGAATTAGGTAGATATCCATAACAAGTCTCAAATGGAGACTTCAAAGTAGAAGAATGTAAGGCACGATTATAAGCATGTTGCACATAATATAGATGTTCATCCCATAACTTAGGATGTTTGCCACAATAGCCCCTAAGAAAATGTACTACTGTGTGGTTTACAACCTCTATTTGACCATCAGTCTGTGGATGAAAAGTAGTGCTCTTTTTCAATTTTGTGTCCATTAACCCCCACAATGTTGACCAAAATTCCCCAAGAAATCTAGAATCCCGATCAGATATAATTGAAGTAGGTAATCCAAAATGAACCCAAACAAACTAAAAAATAAATGTGCAGCTCCCTCACCAGTTATTTGTTTAGTACATGGAACCAACACACACATTTTGCTAAATCTGTCCACTACCACATATAAGTAATCATGTTTCTTCCATGTCATGGGCAAGCCTCCTACAAAATCCATGGAAACACTTTCCCAAGGCCTTTTTGAACAGGAAGAGGAGTGTAAAGTCCTAATTTCCTATTACTTGGCTTGCTTGTGGCACAAAGAACACATCCCTTAATATACCTGTTTACATGTTCATGCATTCTAGGCCAATAACAATATTTTTGTAAATGTGCAACTATCTTACTAACACCAAAATGCCCTAAATAAGAGAAGTATGTGCTTCCCTAATCATATGCACACGTTCATTTTCTGAATACAAAGTTTACCAAAATGATATAACAATCCTTCATGCAAATGATAATCTTTTTCTCCTACTTGTTTCCCACTTACTAGATCCTCATACACTTCTCTAAAATCAACATCATTAACATATTGTTCCTTGTAACTAACATGAGCCAAAGAACTATGTTGCAAAAGAATAGATGCTACTACCACTGGTGGTCTAGATAACATGTCGGCAACCTTGTTTTGAATACCTTTTTTATACCTTATTACAAGATGAAATTGTTGCAAAAATCCCATCCACCTGAAATGTCTAGACTACTGCAATTTGGTTTGTGTTTGTAAGTACTGAAGCGGTTGATGGTCAATATGTATAATTGTTTCTTTTCCCATTAAATAATGCTTCCACTTTTTAACACTTTGAACCAAAGCATACAACTCTTTATCATAAGTTGATAGTTTCTTACCGCACTTGTAAAGGTTTCTGAATGGTAACACACTGGTCATTTGTTCTGCATCAAAACTACCCCATTGTAGTAGTCACTAGCATCTGTCTCAATCTCAAATGAATGTTGTAAATCTGGAAGTGCCAAGATCGGAGTGGTACTTATCTTCTCTTTTAGTGTATCAAAGGCTTTCTTGTTTTCCTCCCCACTGAAAGACCTATTTAATACTTGTCAAAGCATGCAAAGGAGATGCAATATATGAGAAGTTAGCAATAAATTTTCTCCAGTACTGAACTACACCTAGAAAACTCCTAACTTCCATCACATTAGTGGGTCTAGGCCATTTCACAATAACCTCTATTTTTGCAGGATCAATTCTCAATTCACCATTTCCTACAATATAACCCAAGTAAATTAAAGATGTTTTTCCAAATTCACATTTTGACATCTTCAAATACAATTTCTCTTTCCTTAGTGCATCTAAGACTTTCTGGATGTGTTTAACATGTTCATCCCATGACTTACTAAAATAAGAATATCATCTAAGTAGACAATAATGAAATTATCAATGAATGGTCTAAAGATATCATTCATAACTCTCATGAATGTTGTCGGTGCATTGCACAAACCAAAAGGCATCACTAACCATTCAAACAATCCTTGTTTCATTTTAAAAGTAGTTTTCCAAACATCACCTTCTGCAATTCTTACTTGGTGATAACCACTTCTTAAGTCTAACTTAGTGAAATAAATTGCACTCTTTAATTGATCCAGTAAATCATCTATTCTAGGAAGAGGGTAACGATTCTTTATAGTAATCTTGTTTAAAGCACGGAAATCAACACACATTCTCCAAGTGCCATCCTTCTTAGGAACCAAAATAATTGGCGAACCACATGGGGATGTACTTGGATGAATTATACCTTGAGCCAAAAGTTCCATTACCTGTCTCTTGATTTCCTCATTCTCTACTACTGACAACCTGTACATTCCGATATTGGGAAGAGGTGCATCCTGAAGCAACTGTATCTCATGTTGAACCCCTCTTTTGGGAGGTAGACCTTGTGGATCCTAAAAACATCATCAAAATCAGAAACAATTTTTACCAATTCATCCTTATGTTTCATATCACAAGTCTCAAAAGCCATCTCATGTTCTTTCTCTTTGGCTTTGACCACCATGAGCACAAAAATTTTTCTTGAATTTACCAAGCCTTTTCATTTGACCTACAGTTACCAAGGATAGATTATTCTTTTCACGGTGAGCTCTAACAATAAACTCAATTCCATCCTTTACAAGAAAATATTTATTTTCTTCCCTATAGAAGATTGCTTTACGATCATACAAATAAGGACTTCCCAAAACCACCCCACAAATATCCAAAGGAACTACATCCAATTCAACCTCATCTATAAACTTGTTCTGTAATGGAAAATCTGAAAGTACAAGTTTTAGTTACCTATAGTTTTGCATCATCACAAACCCAACCCAAAGGATAAGGCTTAGGATGTGGATTAGTTTTGAGTCCTAATTTCTTTACAACCTCCTCAGAAATCAAGATTAGCTTGAGATCCACTATCAAAAAGAGTATCAATTTTCGTATGTTTTGAAATCACTCTAATGTGGAAAAGCTCATTCCTTTTCTTATCATCATGTATAGTTTGTTTACTAGAAGAAGATGCAACATTTGTAGTACTATTGTTAGAAATTGAAAGTTTTGATTTACCTTGAAAACTCATAGTTGTGATCTTGGTTTCATCACCTGAATCTGACCCAAGATCATGAACTACAATGTTTGTTTTCTTTTCCTTTCCTTTCTTAACCATCCATTTAGGTTTCAATTCAGATGTAATTTCCAACATTTAGACTCATCATGGTTCTTTTTACAATGATTACAAAATGGTTTTTCATCTTCCTTCTTAACAATAGAGTTTGTCTTATGCTTACCCTTTCCTTTTCCTTGTTCTTTCGAACCTTTTCCTTCATATTGCTTGTTCTTTTGTTTAAAAGAAGAGAAAGAGGACTCCTTTGTCATTTTCCCTCATGCTTCCAAATGGGTTGCTTGAACACATACTGCATCAAGATTAGTAGGACCTAAAACAAGTATCATATGCCTTAGATAACTATGCAATCCACCAATATATTTAAGTAGTGTTTCTTCTGTGTTTAGGGAAATTCCCAGAATTAGAGCCCTTTTCCTAAATTCCTATGTGTATTCTTGAACACTTTGTCCCTTAGTTTGTCTTAATGTTTTCCAATCCATCATAGCTTGTTGCTTATAACCAAGAGGATAAAATTGTTGCCTAAGATTTGAAACAAATTCAGACCAAGAAGTGATTTCTATACCTTTGGTTTCTTCCACTTCTTGAAGCTTACTCTCCCACCAAATGAGTGTTGTGCCACCCATCCGAAGAGTTTCCAAATGAATCTTTGCTTCATCATCAACAATTCTCTAAACCCTACAATATACTTCTATCTACTTGACCCAGTTATCCAACTTCTCTGCATTTAGCTCTCCAGTATACATAGGCAATTCAAACTTGATATCTAACTTTAATGAAGGAAAATCAGATTTCAAAGGGTCTCTTTTAGGATTATCAGAACTAGAGCTTTCTTCTTTCTTACCTTCTCTAGTTCCCTTTTCCCTTTGTCTATCTTGGTACATTTCTTCCACCATTTCCTTCATCTATAGGAATGATTGACGAAATTTTCTTCCTCTCGATCCGCCATTGTAGGACTTCGAGATCGTCTGGTACCAATTTTGGGATCTCCTTCAACTAACTCTCCTTCACCCTTCTTAGATCGAGACCTTGTTAACATCCAACACACAACTTGCAATCCAAAAACAGTTAATCTAAACCAAAAATCAGTCAAAACCAGCTCTGATACCAATGATCTGAAAATCAAATTTAACTAGCAATTGTTTACACAACAAAATTTTTTGTATTGATTCTCGATTTAAAATTAAGTGATTATGACCTTTTTATTTTTTTAATAAAATATTAAAACCTGCAAGTACTATGCAAAAATATAGAGAAATGAAGAGAATTCACCAAAGCAATTCAACACAAGATGTGATAATGGAGTTCGGCACTTGAGGCCTACGTCTCCGGTCCAATTGAATGGGACCGATCTATTAAAATCTTGAAAATAATTCTTTACAAAGAATTCTACAAAATTTTGACCTTCTCATAGTCTTCCTCTATCAAAAAACAATAGGGGTTTCTTTTTACTTCTCCTCAAAATTCCACTCCTAGCTCAAGTTATGAGCATTTCAATAATTTACACAGTCCTGAATGCCACTTCAAATACAATAAAGCTCCTTTTATAATGTTTCCAAGCGGCTGGCTCAATGGTTAGGCACCTATTATTTTTCATGGGAGGTTAGTGTTCAAATCCCCCTACCTCCACTTCCCTCTCCTTCTCCTTAGGCGGCTTTGTAGAGCTTTATCCCACATTGTGGGTGTGAAAATGGAGGAAGGCCTTTAATAATGTAAAGGTGGCGGGTTTAGCATTGGCTGTTGAGCCACTTTGTGCTATGTGGTTGTTTGACTTGCCTTGTATGGTGCATGGTATACCTTTGACCTTGATTAATGGGATTTGTGCCTTATTTAGTAATTTTTTAAAACTTTGACTAGGCATAAGGCGTATCACTTGGGATTTAATATATGAAGGAGGTTTAGCAAATAAATGCATGGAATATGGCAAAAGTTATGTATTGCGTGGCATTTGGATTTAATGTGCACTTACCAATTAGTCCCACATGCATAGTAAAAATGCAATTAGAGGCATATATATACACAAGCTTGTATAGTCATAATATGAGAAGGAGGCCAAGACACCCCTCCATAATCGAGTGTGTCAACCTGGCTGAGGGCCCCAACCAGCAAATAGCGGGGTCCATTATCCATGAACGAGTGTCCAAGACTGGCATTCCAAAACCCACTTTTAGTCCATCACACAAATTGTCCACGTGTCACAATATGATTGAAACACTTGGCGAGTGTGCACACGTCCAACCTACACAAAAATCCCAAATTTTGCCAGTTGCCCAAAAATTTCAGCGGGCTATAACTTTTGCATCCATGTGTTGAGGTAAATGATTTGGTTTCTATCAAATATTTTGGTTTATTTACTTTTCAATATGCTTCAAAAATTTGCATGAATGTATATTTTGGCCTTTAATATGGTTATACATTTTGAATACATTGCATAGTGAGCACTCTAAAAGACATGTACAAAAAAATTGTTTTCATTTAGATTTTATGTAATAACTTAATATTGATTTTGGGAGATTTTATACTAAAGGAATTCAACTCTAAGGTGTTTTTGTCGAATATATTCCTATTTTGACGTACATTTTCCCAAAGCATTTTTCTCGGTGTAGTTATTATTTTTTTGTATAACTTGGAATGAGTAGATTTCAAAAGTATCTCTCAACATCGTGAAAAATATAATCCAAGGGAAACCTCTTTTCTAATCAACCTCCCAAAACCCTCAACTTCAATGTTTCAATGGTAACAAGTGCATCGTCATTTCGGATGAATACGAAGAACTCTAGAGAGTTTTTGGTGAATTTGGTGTTAGAAATGTTAAAATTGCCCAGGCCAAAAAATTTATTAGGGTGAGAGTGGGTTTCCCACTCCCTCCTCCAATACTTTTCCAATGAATCTCATGCATATTTCAGCCTCGTTCACATCCTCTCCAATTATAGGTTCATGATTAACTTAAAATTGGGTTTTCTAGCTATTTTATGAGTTAATTTTAATAGAAACTAAATGATATATTGAAAGGCTAGGCTTGAATATTTTTATTTTAATATTGGAATATATTAAAATAATGGAAATAAGAAGGATATGTTACTAACCTTCGATGACTCACCTTACTTGTGTGTTGGACTATAGCAGATCGGGCAAGTTGTGGAATCGAGTGGCCTTAGGAAGGGTAGAAATTGAATATTTGTTTGTACGCAGAGGTGTATGAGAGGATACTTGGTGCCCCGGGCACCCTCGGTCTCATATTTGGGCACTTTAGAGTGTAGAAAATATCACAACCCGAACTTGACAATGTTAAAATATATCTTTTTACCTCCGCTCTTGTCGCATAGATGTCGCATATGTCATTATAATTGTTATGTGAAGATTTACCTTAAAACCCTATTAAAGCATCAATCCCTAAAAATAAAAAATGCATATGAATAGGTCGTCTTGACCTCAATTATGCAAAAATAGTTGTCTTACGATCGAGCATTGCACTACATTTAAGACCCAATGTAGTTTTTGTGCGTGTGTGTACAATTTTGTGCCTAGGAAGCCCTAAGCGTCAATGACACGGTAATAGGGGCAATAACTAGATGAAAAATGTAAATGGTGGATGGAATGGAAAGAATACAACCCTTTCCCCCTATGTAGTGTGTGATGTAGATGTAGAAGATGCCCAAATACAATCCCTTGCCTTAGTAGATAGCTTCCTTTGATAGTAAGATGTCCGCCCATAATGTAGTGAGTATGTTATGTTTATATAGGGATATATTGTTCAAATTTTGACACTAGTGAATCAAAACTACCAACTATGACCTAGGGGATTGCATAGGTAACTTGTTATGATTGAACTCGAAAAAAAATTAACACCACAAATTTCGATGACACGGGTGCCTAAAATTATGGATTGGGCACTATACGTACCCAAAATTGTAGGGTACTTGCCGCCAAAACAATGTAGCACGTGATCCAATGATGATACAAGTCTCCTCGCAAGGTGTTCGGGATCTGGAAAAGCTCCCCAAGTGTGCATTAACATCCCGCATGCCCCACTTAGCCCCCACGTGCTTTGTTTTTCTCTTTTCCCTCTTTTCTTGGCCTTTTGCTCTTGATTCTGAAACCCGCCACTGCGCTGGCAAGGCGTCAGAACCCGCCCGCCTGCTCGGGCGGCGGTCCTTTACGCGTTTTCCAGAATGCTCTTTTAACATGACTCACGTAAATTTCAATGTTTACCAGCTTTTTTTCACCGCCATAAGCTTGCATTAATGATTCTGGTTCCCTGGAATAGTGTTTTGCCATTGTTTATAGTTTAAGAGATCAATTTGGTTTTTACCTTGGGTAAATGCAAATGCTATAAATAGATGGCTTGGTGCTCAAGCAAAAGGCCCTCAAATTTGCCTCTCAATTTCTCATTCTGAATAGATTAGTCTTTCATTTTACTTAGAATTCTTAGTTTCTTTCATTGCATGCTTAGTTAGTGTTGTTTTGCTGTTAGGAAGCCACATATCCATCTTGTGCAAGTGTTGTTGATATTTTATCCAATCCATTGGAGTAGAATAGTTTGTTTTCAATAGGAATCCATTAAAGTTGCAGGTTTTGTTCTTCAAACAGGATAGTTTCAGGTTCTGGACATTTTATGTTACATGACTCACAATAAATCCCGCTAGGAATTACATAAGCCAAGCTATGTACTCTTGCGCTATCCTTCTCCTACTCACATTGTATTCAGTCAGTATCTTAAGTGCCTTTGTCCCAATATCTACTTCTGATGCTAAGCATCACACACTTTTTGGATCCACGTGAACAAGAAGGAATGAGGAGATCACACTAAGGGGACAAGATCACACACACCATCGGATTTCAGGCTCGTTACTGCGAATCTAGGTTCTAGCTTTCAAAGTTCTAATTAGAATCATATCAAATAGAGTAGTTAATCACTTTATTTCAATCAATTTTACTTTGGATTTTACCAGTGGAAGTCATGGGGATTGATAGCTTCTGAGAGGCTATGATTCTTTCCTCACTTCTGAGGTAGGATCGAGAGTCTTTCAAATAGATTAGATCAGTTATTTCATTGCTTATAATAGATTTACAACCGCATTGGCAAGTAGCTATACTCGCCACCTTGTTTGTTTTTTTATTTAATTCGACAATAGGTTAATTGTCAATTTCTAGATATATTAAAATAGCTGCTCTTTCAAATTCATTTATAAAATTCATCAGAAAATAACAAAAATATAGAAGTTATATATGTTATAGACATAATTCACATAGTTAATTTTTTTCTGCATTCAGCTTTGCATTATTGCTTTTGTATGACAATCACGGGACCTAGAGAGCCCAGGGAATACGTATTCAAGCCAATCATGCCCCAACCCAATCTCGTCATAGCCATAACTAATATAGATCAGAATCTCAGGATCCAAGTCTTCCAAACAACGGTAAACTTACAACAAATCAGTTTCTAACTGCACGGGTTAAACATAGAAGACGACCAAGCACACACATTTTGGTCAAATCAACCAAACTACAAATTACCCTAGATTCATATCCACATGACTGTAGAAGGGTTTGAAAGAGAGCAGACCTTTGGTTGTGATCCTTTGGTCCCACAACCGGATGCGGAGACACTCTCACGAGATATAGATACCACTTGAGAATTTAGGTTGCACGAACACCTGTAAGATATTCTGAGAAGATCGCACAGTTATTAATTCTGAATATAGAAGCTGAGAAAGCATACGATTATTGGATACTAGGGATTAGGGACTGATTCCACACATGACCATAGTAGGTCCACAACAACCACAAATCTACGGTTGTGACCCACAAATCCCACAGCCCAACGAATCCATAGGTGAATCAGACATAGATGTTGGCCTACGTACACTAGTATTTAGATCTACTCCACTTCCACCTATCATCATTGAACAGTTATCCTTGTTAGACATAGCAGCTAACAAAGCTAAGGAGTTCTGGACTAGGCCGAAAATTGCCCATAGAGTCAGATATATTTACCATCCACCCTATGACCTTATCTGGAAACATACACGAAACTATCCCAGGTCATTTTCCACGTATTCCACAACCCATAGACCGAATCATGCCAGAGCTTGATATTGATTGGAGCCTTGGCGGTCATCCTTGATGATCGATCTATCACACCATTCAGTTAGGAGGACTTTCTTTGCCTTAGATTCGTAATTTCCATTAGTGCGCGTCGAAGACATCGATTACCTAACTAGTTTTTCTGCATCCCACGCATATTCCATCCCCACCATTGTCTCGGCATGACCTCGGGAGGTCGGGTGCGAGGAAAAGTTACTCGTAGATTCCTATGCTCGCTTGTCACTTTTCCATCGTACAAAATTGGTGAACCCAACGTGAACCTTCCTACTTTCTAGTTCGAGTCATATTATTACATGTTCTTCCCAATTAGTATACTTTTCATCTTTTCCACCTCATCGCCTTCACATCACCTTTCTACCAACAAAATTGGTGAACCCAACGTGAACTTTCTACTTTCTGGTCTGGAGTCAGATTTCTCTTGGTTCTTTCAAATTAAAATGACTCTTTCATCTCTACTACCTCATTAGCTTTCACCATTACCTTCGCTCCTTCCCATTATTCTGCGGTATTCATATACCCCCCGAATATGTCGGGATTCAATGCATATGGTAGGCCTCTCTTAGGTCTTGAGGCATACTACACTCAACTAAATGGACAATCATCACCCTCGCTCTCGGTATGGGGTAATAACAACTACTCAATTAACCATTGTAAACACAAACTCCAAGGGTCAAATATAGCCCATCTTTCCAAATAGAGGAGTTGGATCAATTCGCTCAAACACAACAAACAGAGCCTTCAGGCTCAAACAATATGACGCTCACAGGAGAGTCCAGTTCATCTCCTCAGGTACTACTTAGACCACAAATTAGTAGACAAGCTGACCCATACCTAGTTTTAGATAATGAACATTCAATACGTTATGCCAGGAATGAACAACGTTCCCAAGGTATGTACCCACCTATAGGAATCTACAAATACAACCCGAGGTCTCTTTTCAAGGAAATACCTCTATGCCACTACATATAGGGAATGCCCTCGAGGAAACTTGGCAAGGTAGCGATCAATTCATATCAGGATATCACATGCCTATACAACACCATGATATACAACAAACGCCGCCAAGGAAAAATACCGTGACTTCACCAAATGAAGTCATTTCAACGTTAGTAGAAAAAGTGAGGGGGTTAGAACTTGCTCAGGCAAATCACCATTCTCAGTTCATGCAGGCAGGAAATCCTAATCCACCACATCATCCTAGCTAGGTAGACCTCCTCACAGGAATAGGCATGTTAGGCATGACTCCTCAGATTCACAACAAACCCCAACAAGAGGCACCATTCCTAACACCGTTCTGACACCTCCCGATCTAGTACAAAATAATCCATTTTTGGACAATACCCCTTCATACTTAAACATGTACTCCAAATCACCACAAGGGGATATGTTCTCCTCTCCCAGCATGGTTCCTCAAACACAGGGTTTTCCTTATGCTCCTACCAACGCATATGCAACGCCATGTCAACAACCCATTCCACCACCGCTCCCTCAGCAGGCACCATCAATGGTCGAAACATATGCGATAGGGACTTACTCAGAATATTTGAAAGAGCCCTTAGATTTCACCATACGAAGTGTCATGCTTCCAAGGCCTCTTCCCAATTTTCCCAAATACAAAGGTGAGGGAGATCCGAACGCACATATCAAAGCTTATGCTACAGCCATTCGAGAGCTACTCCCATGGGATGGGGTTGTTGCTAAAATATTTCCCAAAACTTTGGAAGGTATCGCTCTCGATTGGTATTATAGAATACCTGAGGCTTCCATCCATTTGTTCAAGCAACTCATTTCAGAGTTCATCAAGGCATTTGACATGAACAAACTATTAAGAACAGAATCGGGAATTCTTGCATATTAAGAAAGAACACAATGAATTTTTGCCCATTTCATCCGAGAGGTGGCGAGTAGTTCTTTATTCTTCTGCAAGTGCTCCAAATATGGATCAAATGGAACTATGTGATTTATTCCTTCATTCTCTCGAAGAGAATTGAAGGAAGAAGTCCAGTTTCCACTAAGGACTTACGATGAAGTACTTGAGAGTGCTCTCCAAATAGATCAAGCGGCAATTGAGTAGTGGTCGAAGACATATGGAGCAAACGAAGGTTAATCACCTCCAACCAAAACACTACAACTTATCCTACTACCAAAAACGTTAATCCAGGACCTAAAATCCTTAATAAAAATCATGGAGTGACAACGGATGGAGTAATGCGATCGCAGTGCTAGAAAGGTAAATGTTGTGAATACTTCACCACAAATAAACGATCAATGAAACAAAAACTTTACTCCAACAATCAATACAGTGGATTTTAATCATCCACAACAACAACAACAACGGAAAACCCTACACAGGGTCCAAGCCAAAACTCAACTAGATATCAAAACCAAAACCAAAACCAAAGACAACAAACGCAAAATTTTAATCCTAATAGGCAACGGTTTGATCAGAATTTTGGGCCACAATATACATCAAGCCAACAACCTAGGAATTACAATCCCAACTCGTATTGTGGTTTCCACAAAATTCGGGGCCATGACACTAGAACATGTCGTGACTACAATAAATTCATGCAACGTTTGCCAGATGAACAAAGACAACTTTTCATAGATATGTTCTTGGCAGATCCTACATCACCAACACCGAATACTTTTATAGGGGTAGTTTCCCCTCAAAATGCACCCCTCAAGATCTTCAATGATCCACTCCCAAATCACAACAATAACAAATTAAATCCAAGTGGGACAAACAAGGGTGTGATTGTAGGGAACAATGATCATGAAGCTTGACTTCATTAAATCCGTTAGTTGCGCCACAATTAGGAAGTCATCATCGACCTAAGATAGTCGGTTTAGTGGAGTTAGATTCTCGAACTACCCATAGAAGCTGTAACAAGGACACGAGAGTATTCCTCTCAGCTAAGTCCAAGCTACCCGCTAGAAATAGACAATATCCAACAAGTATTAATAAAACCCGTGGGTGCTTACGACTTAATTAATGATCTAACGAAAACCTTCTCACACATCTCCTTTTTGGATTTGTTGAAGAACTCCCCTGCTCACAGGGCTGCTCTTTTAGAAGCATTGGGTTTAGGTCATCTAATTAGCATCACTCCACCTCCCGAAACACAGGTAAATCATATAGACTTTGATATCCATCCTCCGGGGCAGCCGGATAGGGACACCAAATTCATATTCGAAATAAACAAAATGCCAACAGACGCTGAGATTGCATGCCGAGGTGATCCAGCCTTACACTTGCAAGTGTGGGTTTATAACAATTATGTGAAATGTGTGATGATTGACGATGGGGTAGCAGTTAATATAGTCCCCTTTTCTTTCCTTCAAAAGCTAGGGTATGGAGAAACTAATTATTCCACGACTCGAAATACACTAAGAGGATATGACAGCCTTAAAGCCACTTGAATTGGAACTATAATACTACCAAGTCACCTTAGGACCCAAAACAATCTCGACTCGAGTTTTATATTATAGATCGGAAACTAACTATAATATGATCCTCGGTGACCATGTATACACCGTACCTTGTATGGCAGGCATCCCTTCTACGCTATTTCAAGAAGTAAGATTATTTCATTCGGAAAGGTGTTCATAGCCAAAGGTGATCCAAAACCATTCGATGTACACAGCCGACCTAAAGAAAAGACCGGCGTGCATGCGAGTTTGAACTCCCAACGAACCAACTTAATAAACCTACCGACGCGAAACCAGAAGAAAAGTTGGTACCTACGACAGATCTTGAAACTATGAGCCTAGCCAAGGCAACCCCAACCCCCAAAGATGAGGCTAACACTATAGAAACAATATCATTAGGAACTACTACAAAAATTGTTGAATTACTAGAACAGGATCTACCAATGTTCCTACCATTTGATTCTGTAGGCATGGGGTGCACCCTAGGTGTCGGTTCTCTCCCAGCAGTAGATCTCTGCATGGTAGAGGTAGAAGATGTTAACACAACAAATATCCCAGTGCCCATATTCCCAGCTAAGTATTGGACTCTCCATTTTGATGGAGCTAAATGTCGTTACGGAGCTGGGGAGTAATCCTTACTTCTCCCGAGGGAAAAGTCCTACCATTTTCCTTTAAACTAAAATTCGAATGCACAAACAAGGGTACGGAGTATGAAGCCCTCCTCCTGGGCCTCATCCTAGCTAAAAGAATCGGTGTTGATAACATCAAAGTGTTAGGAGACTCGCAATTGGTAGCAAACCAAGTCTCTGAAGTATATGAAACCAGAGCTGAGCACTTACAGCTCTACAAAACAACTGTATTGAATTTGAGCAAGGAATTTGACTTCATATCAATTGAAGCAATCCCGCACGAACAAAATCTTCTCGCCGATTCAATAGCAACCTCTCTGCATCACGCTTTACTCCAAACAGTAAGTTAGAGTATACCCGTTTCGTGGTATCCCTTCGTGATGAACCATTGATAAAAACAATGTCAAATCCTCTTTTAAATAAAAATGAAAACAAATCTACTATCCTGACCACATCAATAGGGATACAACCACTCTTGATTTCTTAAACGCCTATGTGCCATTACATCTCACCCATCACACAAGAGATTTATCTTTGATCCCGCATTCATCTTCCTATTACGGAATCCCATGATAGAGCTTCCCCCACAAAAGGAACTCAAAGATATACACAATCGAGAATGGAGACGAGTCGGAACTACCCTAGCCCCGCCCGAGTTTGAAGAAGGTAGTGCTTCTTTAATTGAAGAAACAATTGATATTAACATCGGAACGGAAGATGAACCAAGGATGTTGAAGCTAGGATCCTCGTTAACTCCATCAGAAGTAGAAATACACACTCGGATCCTCAAAGAACATCGAAGGTGTTTGCATTTAATTATAAGGAAATGACAGGGAGTTGCACAACCTCGTCACTAAATCGATGCAAAACCAATTAAACAAAAATCAAGACCAATGAAACCCAAGGTAGCTCTCATGGTAAAAGAGGAGGTAATGAAACTCCTCCAAGTAGGATTCATCAAACCAACGATTACTCTCGGTGGGTATCTAATATCATCCCGGTTCTCAAAAAGAATGGGAAGATACATATCTGCATAGACTTATGGGAAATTAACAAAGCGTGTCCTAAGGATGACTTCCCATTACCATCCATAGACGCTCATTGTTGACGAACAATTGGATTTGAGCTTTTGTCTCTTATGGATGGATTCTTAAGATAAGACACCTCTATAAAATTGTAGGTGGAAAATACCCGGCGAATATCCCCGGAACCAGTTTCAGCGAAAGACGAATTTGACAGTATTCCAAAACCAAAATTTCACCTGGTTTTTCATGGCTGCATCATTGACGAGCGACAACAAGATGTCAATAACTCACTATTGGCCAACGTCAATGGTCTTGGCCGACGATCATCACTAGCTCCATTGTCACGCATCAACAAAGGCTCTATTGACGCGACGTCGAATCGATACTATCGACGCGCGACAACTAAATACATTGACGCGATCGACGATAATCGATCCATTGACGCGCGTCAATAGTCTTAGTTGACGCATGTCAATGGATCCAGCTGTCGCACGCCAATAATGCTCTCTTGACGCGCGTCAATAGGATTTATTGACGCGCGTCAATAGGATTTATTGACGCGCATCAATAAAGGATGTCGATTGACATCGCAACAAGAGATCAAATGACGCGTGACAATTGGATCCATTGACGCGCGTCGGCTATTGACTATTGATGCGTCACGCCTAAGACCATTGACGCGCGTCAATTGAAGCCATTGACGCCTGATTTAGCCTATAAATACCCTTCAACCAGTCATTTTCTCATTTTCACCTTCCCGCTCTTGAATTTTTGTAGGTCTCAATCGTTGTCAAAGACGCAAGTACAACTATAATGTCGACTTCACATGCTTCCCAACTGCAAGTTCAGGAAAAAAATCAAGAAGAGAATCCAATTCAATCGATGGCCAAGATCATCTACAGGAATCCCTTATGCCCTCACATCCATACTTGTTTTAAAGATGTCTTCTGAATATAAAGATTTGATGGATGCGTGTGAATTTACAGGGCTCGTTAATATGCCCCATTTCAAAACAGATCCGGATATTTTGAATTACCTTCTATCATCCTACAATTCAAAGGACGGCCTTTTTTATGTGACTCTGAACGATGGCCGAATGTTCCAATTCAGTATCGAAGCAAATGACATCCATCGGTTTACGGGCCTTCCATTCAAAATTTACCAATTGTTACAACCAAGGCAACACTCCTGGAAGAAGACAAGAAATTTCTCGAATCAACGTTCGGTTTCCATGTTGATTGTAAGTATAATTCGTTTTAATTCATATTTTTTATTCTATTTTTTATTTTGATACAATTTGCTGTTATAAATTTATAGTAATTTTCACTGTTTCGCATTTGCAGCCCATGTCAATAAATCCAGGCATGGTGTGGATACGCAATCAATTGCACACCACTTTCTTGTCACGTAGTTATTTCATTTTTTCAATCCAGAATTGTTTTGCAGGGTCGCCAAACAGATATACCAAATTGGGCCATTGCATACATTGTTGCCACTATCTCAAAACAAAAATTCGATTGGTGCACATATCTATCCAAAAAATAAGAACTGACCTAACAAATTCAAAACTTTCAAAAAAACCTGTCATTTATTCAACAAACTATCTCCTCGGCCTTTATTATGAGGCACTTTTAAATTTAAAAGATAAAAAAATTCCTACTTGCACTGATGAGGAGTTGATGAAGTTGTCAATTCCATTTGAAGAACAACAGGTATAAACTATTTAGTTTGTAATTGTATTTCAATTTTTGACATTACAGTGCACAGTTATTAAAACTTAAATTTTAATGTTTTGCAGAGAAGATTTATTGAAGCCCTTCCCGAAAAAAAAAAAGGCGTTATCGAGAGGAAGAGGCCAACAACACGCTGAGGCTTCGGGGACTCCCAATCTGAAATGGAAGCTCACTCCTCTCCAAACCCTCAACAGTTTGAACTCGTTAAACGCCAGAGAAGTAATACCTTCTCATATATTATTTACAAATTCCAAAGTTGCATATTTATTTTTCAATTTAAATTTTAACCAAATGAATTGACAACATTTAATATTGATGAATTGCAGGGACTTTGGAACATACACTTGTTTCACAAACTCAACCTTCTTCCCCAACTCACTCCATACAGTCGCATGCATTCGTATCTTCTGAACAAACACTGAGTACAACTCCTACAAGGCCACCCTTAGCACCGAGAAAAACAACCCCTCGACAACAAGGTACAACTTTTCGATAGTACGTTTAATTTCGTAGTTTTTGACTTTATGAATTGTTTTCCTATTTTTCATTTTTTTCTTGTACTTTTCAGCACATGTCAGTCCTGATCAAACCGCGGCACCGACACCCACTCAACCAATAATTTTTAAAATGCCAACCAGAGGAACAGTGAAAAAGAACATTGGTAAACGCATGCCACTTGCTCCGGCCCCTAGTGGGACACTAAACATTGCCTCCTCCTTTCGAATTCCAACTCTCTCACTTGGTGGCTTGCCCAGTGCAATGGGCATATCTGTTTTGAACAATATAAATTTAGATGAAGATTATTTGGGCATTGATAGCAATGACCCAACTGGTTTTTTCAATACCCGCGAGATGATTCAAGGCCAGCAGGTATACTTCAAATTTCAATTTAAATATGCTTTACAATTTTGAATTACATTTCGATTTAAATTTATTTATCTAAATCTTGATTAATTTTTTCACAAACAGGATCAGCCCACCCAAAGGCAGAAACAAGTAGCAGTTGATCTTGCTGAAAGCCCCCATACTTCTCCAGCAAGATCATCTTCATCAGATTCAGATAGTGAACAGTTGCTACCTTTTCCTTTGGAGAACTTAATTGGTTATGATTGTCAATCCCATGTCAGTGAGTTTATTCTTCCTCATATCAATCAGCTTATAGAATGGGAGAGAAGGGCTAAAGTTCTTATCAATGAGATTATTAGTCGTTATGAAAATTATTGGCAACGGGATAGTTTATACGCTGCAGTCTAGAATCAACCTGCGAAGATGGATTCCTTACTTACCCAAGTAAGAAGTGGGACTGTCACGTATAACAACAACTATAAAGATGACATTTTAGATAAGTCATTAAACAAATTGGAAAATATTAGTGCCGAGGCCTAGGCATATTTTAACAAATGGTCCAAGGACAAGGATTTGGTAGCAATTGCAAATGCCGAAAGAGATAGAGCGGTTGTAAGTACTATTACTTTCAAACAATCATTCTTGTTAATTTGAAATTTTCATTTTTTAGTAATATTTTGAATTGACATTACTCTTTTTGTGCAGTTGAAATATGAAAATTTGAAGAGTCAGCAAAGGTATTGCAAGTTCACTTGGAAACAACAAAGAGCAGTTTATCCACAGCAAAAAATTTGAAGCAAAATATTGTTTTGGTTAACAAACAAAACAATACACTAAAGCGGATAATTAAAGAGCACGGTTTCGACCCTGACATATTATTCAATGCTAAAGCAACAGCTGATCCAAATTTGTTGTCGCATGGAGATGCGACAAATCAAGAAGAAAGAATTTTAAAAATCTGGACAGTGCTGCGGAAGATCTTATAAGTTCAGGGGTTATTTCTGTTGGGGAAAGGGGTACAACCATAGTGGAAGAAGCCGTTGGGGAAGGGAGCAGAGGAGTACAATTGGATAAAGAAAAAGAGGGTTGAAAACTAGAAACTTTTATTATTGGGGAAACTTTAAATATTGAGTTTGAAAACTTCTAATATTGAGTATGGTATTTGAATTTAATTATATACAATCTTTAATTTTGATTGCATTAGATGGTGATTATCGTGAATTATATGTATGTTTCTTGTTTACTTGCATTGTCATGAATTGTATGTGGACGTAGATGATGAATGATGATAATTGATAATTAATGATAGATGATGATGAAAGATGATGAATGACGATAATGATATGATATATATGGACGATGATCAATTTAATGTGGATATAGATGATAAATAAATGGAATGTGTTATAATTGATATAGATGACATTTATGATTAGAATGGATATATATGAGATTAGAATGAATATAATTGTAATGATATGATTATGAATTGTTTTTAGAAAATGGAATTGTTTTAATAAATTTAAATTAGATAAATAATTGTGTTAATAATAATTGTAGTGTCAGGACTCAGGATTATGATAATGATATGGTGATGATATGATATATATGGATGATGAGGAATTTTATGTGGACTTAAATTTAAAATTTTATAATGTATTGTTTATCCCACAGTGAAAAAAATATATCAAAGGATTTTGCACATATAAAAAATAAATTAAATATAATTTTAAGAAATCAAGAAAGAATCATCACTGGTAAGAAATTAATCATAATTGCAAATATGATAGGGTTTAGCTTACCTCTTGCGTAATAGATTGTTGTGAAATCATCAACGGTAACGTGCTAGATCTTTGTTTTTCCTGACATTGTAGATAGAGGGGTGAGTTGCCTGACATTGTCAAATATATGAGAAGTGCCAAAGAACATCTTTAAATATATAGACCAACAAATATATAGATCTTTAAATAAATGTAAATATATAGAATTAGACCTGTAACATCTTTAATGATAACAAGAGCTGAAAAAATGTAAAGTAACAAACAATAAGATTATGTTCAAGAAGATACCTATTCAAAATTGAAATCATCACCGGTAATGTGCTAGATCTTTGTCTTAAAAAAATTCAACACAAAAAATGGATTAGTAGATAGATGGGTGAGTTGCCTGACATTGTCAGTCCCAAGAAGTAACAGCTTCCTCGATGGATGTCAACCCACGTTTTCAAAAAATAAAAAGATTGTATTTAACTAAATGTAAATACATAGACCTGTAACATCTTTAATGATAACCAGAGCTGAAAAAAATGAATAGTAACAAACAATAAGATTAAGGGGAAAAAGATACCTCCTTAAAGTTGAAATCATCACTGCCACTGGTAATGAGCTAGATCTGTGTTTAAAATTTAAGAAAACCCAACACGAGAAATGGATTAGTAGATAGATGGGTGAATTGCCTGACATTTTCAGTCCCGAGAAGGACCTATAAAAAGATTGTAGTTAAATAAATTTAAATATATAGACCTGTAACATCTTTAATGATAAAGATAAAGATAAAGAAGATACCTATTTAAAGTTGAAACAATCCATTATCAATAGCTTCATCAAACTCGATGTTGTCTTCTGTAGAATGTGACGATGAGCCAATTACACTCTCAAGGTTGGGAATATTTGTACTTGTAGCTGTATTATTCACACCTCTTCTTTCGCAAAGGGAATTCCAATGCGCAATTGCTCTATCAAACGGAAAGGTTTCGATGGAGTATCGAGAAACATAACACCTCATGCAACTTTCCAGATTTTTATCCAACTTGTTTCTCTTGTTTTGATTTTATAAATGACAATGCACTAAAAACCCTTTCATCCTCCACAGACCCCAAAATCATTGTTTGGCATAACTCATATAATCTGAAATATTCACTGATATCTTCTTGTAAGATAGAACTTTGATAGATTCCTCACCACAACACGCATTTATAATAGCACCACTTTCGAAGGTTGATCTAAATTCTTATATTGGTTCCTCATTGTTGTTGCAAAATTTGTTGACTAAAACTTTAATAAATCGAATTCAAGTATACCTTTGATTTCCATACCCTTGAGCTCTGAAGTCTTTGTAAATTGTTCCATTATTGTACCCATTGATTTATGGAAATGCTTTCTGACAAAGTCTGCACGGCCACCTTCAGTATTCCAAAAATTAGGATTCATCACACCCATGGCTTCCAGAATTTTATCTTTACAGAAACGTTCCCTAATTTCTGATGACAAGGTTTCTGAAATTTTTTAAGCTTTATTCTTGTTTCAACTATAACAGACTCAAACAAATTACGTGTCACGGGAACATCTTCTCGTTCCGATCCTGTAATATCTTGACGTTTTTGCAAAATGTGTAGTGGTATTTCCCTCCCATTAACAATGATGCAGAGGTGATCGTGGATATTAAATCTCAAAAAGGTGTTAGGATTTTTAAGATCTAATAAAGCTTTCCAATTCTCAAAAACAAGTGCATCAAAACTATCTTGGGAACAATGTACAATATATCAAGACTTTGGCATACCATTTTTCTCATCCGTATAAAATCCACAATATAGATTAATCTTCCCTGTGCATGCTTCATCAGTGTATTGATCTCCTTTAACATTGGAAGAATACCAACCAATGTAAGCAATGTCTCCAAATCAGTTAAACGGAACAACAAGTCCCTTGCCCTATCAACTTCATGACGGTATTTGTGCATGAAACCAACCAATGAAGGATACTCCTCACGAACTCTGCATGCAGGTTCATACAAAGAGATCCATCTAGTCTCCACATCCTTCAGAAGTTTTTTTCCATCTGTAATTCCAATTGCAAATTTTTGGAACTCGAGAAATCACTTTGGGCTACTTGACATATAGGCATGAAGTTCTCTTATAAGGTCTTCTAATTTAGCAACATTTTCGTGGTTGCTTACCATTTTATATGCTAAATTCATTCTGTGAGCCATACAGTGAATTGGTAGCATATATGGGGCCACTGTTGTTTGTAATCTAACACATAGCCCTGTTCGGTGACCTTACATGACAGATGCACCATCTGCTCCAACGCATACCAACTTCGTAGCAATTTCATAATCAGTCATTCCAAAGAACATCTTTCAAATGAGAAACAACTATTTTATGTAGGTTTTCAGCATTGCATTTTTCAACCATTTTCATAACACCCAATAGATGAGGTGTCCTTATATGATTTTCTAAAGTATAGACGTGGATACATACCCATGCGGTGTTGTCGATCTCATGTCACTTCATCAATTGAAAGAGAGATAAAGTTTGTTTTTTTTACATTCTCTTTCAAATCTTCCTTCTCTATCATCGAGAGGCATTTTGCCATTTCCCATCCACTACTTTCAGACCAATGAGACTGAGGTACATTCAGCATTCCATTAAATTGATACAAAACTTTGAAATCGAGGAAATCCAAAATCGCTCTTCCTTTTTTTAGTATTTGAAAAAGAGTAGAGAATTGTATGAATTTTGCATGTAGATTTGTTTCTTTCATCTTACCAATATGCGATGTGATCGTTCCTCCCTTTTCCAACAGATGTCTGTGTTTTTTCTGCTCTGCCTCATATTCCGCTGCGTATCTAACATGCATGCATTCTTTTTCAGTTTTCCACCTATGTGTTTTGATTTTCTGGCCATCCGCCCCCGTTACAGTCAAATATTGTTTTCCACAATGTTTTTCTATAGTGTCCAGCTTTAGTTGCATTTTTTGTTGCTTTCCCAATTTCCACGTACATATTGTACATGTACATTCAGATGGGATCTCTTCATAATTAGATGATTGTACAGGTTCAATAAATGGAAATTTAGCTGCCCAATCAAACTTGTATGTCCTGCCAATGGTCCACATATTCTTGTTCATTTTCAATGCTTTACTTTTTTGAGTAGAATTTTGAGCAATATCACAATCACTGGTTTCCTCTTTCTTGACCGGAGTTTGATTTTGATTTATGTCTTCCATTTTGCTTGAGTGTTTGTATCTGTGATATCTAGATGCACTTCTCGGTTACACCCCAACAGAACAATATCTTCAAGATCCGGCATATTATCGTAGGTTTCATTTGTTTGACTTTGATACATGTGCAATGCATGTCCACCTCAATAATACCTTCCACACAAATCAAGTATTATGATTCTTTGTGATGCCTGATATATGATTGGTATTTTCAATATCTGTATCCGCAGAGTTTCCAAAATACTTGAAGAGTGATTTCTGAGATTTCTTACTTACTTTTAGGTTATTCGCATTCTTTGAGCCAAGCACCTTCCATTATTCTCAAGAGAGTCCTCGCATCGAAAAAACCAAGTAACTGAAGTCCACCGCTGACTCGAGGTCTCACTTTATCCCCTATTCTTTGTCACGTGTCAACTCTGCACTTTCACGCGTCAACAACCTATTCAATGTCGCGCGTCCATTGTCTGAATATACTGTCGCGCGTCAACACTTCCCTTGTCACACGCCAATCGCTATGCCCAAGTCCCATCGCATCAACACCGCCTTTGTCACACGCCAAAACTGCTCTTGTTGCGCGTCAACAATGCCCTTGACGCGCATGTCAACACTACTTTTGTCGCGCATCAACACTTGCCCCCCATCGCCATTCCACAACGAACAATCACAAAGCTAAAAATAATCAATCTCTGTGCTTAAGGGTATGCGAGTTCAAATTTCACAAAGATTGGTAATTTGGTAAGCTACTTGAGGTATACTACCCGGTGAATCACCTAGGTTTTTATAGGTCTCTGTTTTCAAATGAAGGCGAAGCCGAACCACCAACCCAAAAAAATATACTATATATTTAAAATTATCCCTTCTCCTTGGGGAACATTGCCATGACATTCGGACCCAAGAACCCACTCATACCAATGGGAATAATTCACCTTATTCATAAAATTGTGGAATCCTAAGATGACTTAGACGGACTTAAGTTTCGTCATTCATCCAATCAACAATCTACTCAAGAAAGATTATAGCATTGATTGGACCGAAGACTCCAATGAAGCTTTCGATGCAGTTAAGCATTTCTTGTTATCACCACCTACGCTAATGCCACCTAAGCTAGATCACCCATTAATTTATACTCGCGAGCTACCGATGTCTCCTAGCTTTGTATCCCGGCTCAAGAGACAATGACAAGAGAGAACATGCGATCTATTTCATTAGCCGGACACTTTGCTCGACTATGAAACACGCTACACACAAGCGTAATCTTAGGAATGCCTCGCCATAGTCTTTGCAACAAAAACTTAAGACATTACATGTTAAATCAAGAAACAAAGGTCATGGTAAAAAAGACATTTTCGAACCTTCCTCACGCAAGGGTCCTTGTCTAAAAAGGCTTGGATGCTTTATAACCTTAATGGGTGAATTTGAATTAACATTCAGAAATTAGAAGTCTGTTAAAAAGGACAAGTCATCGCGGATTGGTTAGGCTGATAACCTTTAGATGGAGGTAATCTAGTAGATCTGGACTTTTGGATGAATGCGTATACTACATCGAAAATAGACCTCCCATCTCTAAGTGTCCTTGGTACACTGATATCATTAATTATATCATGGACCGTACACATCCAGAAGGTGCTACACCACAACGAAGAAGGTGGTTACGCATTATTGTAGCTAAATACGTCATCATAGAACAAGTGCTCTATCGAAAAGTGTTTGATGGAATGCTTCTAAGATGCGTCGACACAGAAGAATCCAAGAGGATTCTCCATGAATCTCACAGTGGAATGTGTGGAGGCCACTTCGGTGGCCATGCCACCGCTCGTAAAATACATCGAATGGGCTATTTATGGCCCACTCTAGAACACGATGCAATAGAGTTTGTATCTGAAGTGTCATAAGTGTCGATAATTCTCCCACGAGATTCACATGCCAAAGACCTGAGCTCTCTGACCAATCGCTACTCCATGGCCCTTTTCCACATGAGGCCTAGATTTGATAGGGAAATTCTCTCCCTCGTCCCAGAGATGGCCATAATTTTATAATCACAAACATGCACCGAATATTTTACAAGTGGTTAGAGGCTATGCCTCTTACTACTATACCAGTTTCGTAATCACCAAGTTCATTTTGAACCAAATCATTTGTAGGTACGGTGTCCCGCAAATCATTATCTCAGATAACGGGACTTCTTTTAAGAATGATGAAGTTCGTGAATTGTGTAATAAATTTAAAATAAGCCATCATACAACCTCCTTGTATTACCCTCAAGCCAATGGACAGGCTGAGGCGACAAACAAAACATTAAAATCCATTCTCCTTAAAATGGTGAAAGAAAACAAACGAGATTGGCATTTGAAGTTATATCTAGCCTTATGGGCCCACCAAACCTCAATAAGGACACCAACAGGAGTGACTCCTTTCTCGCTAGTATTCGGGGCAGAAGTAGTTCTCCCGCTTGAGGTTGAAATACCCAGTCTCCGCATTTCATTACAAGGGATCCTGGATGAAGACGCTTATAGAGAAGCATGTCTCTCCCAACTAGAAAGCCTAGATGAAGCTAGGTTAGATGTTGAATAGCGGCACAGAGTCTATGCTAACCAGATGTGTTGGCAGTATAACAAGAAGGTCTATGAATGCGACATATATGAAGGTGATCTAGTTCTAAGGCTAGGCAAACCGTGATCGAATCGATAAAAATACCGGCGAAGGAAGGAAGTTCCGGCCCAAATGGTTGGGCCCATACCGAGTCATGAAGGACTATGGAAATGGTGCATATCTCCTATGTACGCTGGAAGGTGAGGAATTTGGTGAAATAGTCAATTCCCTACACCTCAAACGATTCTACATGTAAGCAATTAGTACTACTTGTATAATTATATCTACATTGCATCTTCATATAGTTAGGATCATTTTGTCCGCTTGTTTCGTACAAAATTGTGATCAAGGAATTTATTCTCAAAGAAATTCATTACAAACTCATGATGTTATTGGCATAAACACTCTAATTGTATTTCTCTATTTCCATGATATCATCAAACTATTTCGGAATCATTTCATCAAATAAAGCTAGATATGACAAAGTCTTACTGGTAACCATACCAAAATCTGCATGCTTGTTCTCACTTTTGGTTTCTTCTTAGGATAGGTGTCTTGCCTATGGTCTATTCTAGAAGCTTCATCGTGTCACATCTATCCCGTATGTATATCTCTTTGGAAATAAGAACACACTGACATTTTTCTCAAGTAAACAAGTCAAATATAGATCAAACAGAAAATTTTAATTTTACACATTTCCTTGCCCCACCAACCTTTGGTGATGAGCTTGCGTCTCTTACTAGTGATGTAGGGTTGGGAAAGGATGGAAATGCCCTTACTCGCCTATGCCTTGCCCACGGTGATAAACCCACGCTTCTTACTAGTAGCATGGGGCAAAGTGTAGGGGGTCCTCTTGACAAACAAATGTAAAAGGTCATAAACAAACAATTCAAATCTTGAAGTCTTGAGTCAAAAACAAATGAATCGGATGTCTGAAATTCCAAGAGAGTTCAAAATCCTAAAACCCAGATTTTGTCTACCATGTGGCCATCTACGGATCTAAGTCTAGATAAACCGCAAAGCAAATTGCATCCTAAACTTTGAAGTCACTCGAGTGAAGTAGGCTTGTAGTATCCTAATTTGGTTCCACCAAATATTTTTCTATCTTTCATCGGATATCATTTCAACACATTTCATAACTTGTGCCCTTTTCACTCTCGGTGATGAACCTCGCATCTTACTAGTTGCGTGAGGTTAGAGAGAGGGCAGGTTTATCTACTTATCATACCAACTTATCTTCACCACTTTGCCAAAACAAATATGAAGTATCCAAAATTGCTTACGAAACTAAGATTCAAAATCACATTGTATCTACATTATCATATATCAACATCATGAAATACAAAAGGAAAGTAAACACTTGCATCATTTATTCTCCGTCCATAATACATTCTAAAGAGCATACATGCATAACAACATAACTCACATGAAGAAACAGAAATGGAAACAAAGCCATAAAATGCCAAAAGTCTAATCCAAAAGAATATATATATATCAAATGATCAAAGTTTCGTACAATGCCATCATGCGCTAAGCATGGTCAAAACCCTCTCAAGGTGCATGCCCATGCCCAGGACTCGGCTATGCCAGCTACCGAGTGCACGGAGGCTCAGGATCCCGAGGGGCAGCCGTAGTCTCGCCACGAGAATGACTCCTCATCAGGCGCTCGGCTGTCCTATACCCTGCTAGCTCCGTGCGGAGAGTCGATACCATCCCGACCACATGTCGACCCCAGGCAAAGACGTCGGTGTGTTTACCCGGTGCTGAGGGCTCCCAAAGTGTCCGAGACAACTCTACGCGGGTCTCTCCATGGGGATCATCAAGGTATCTATGCATACCCTGCGAATCAGGTCTCGCCACTCATCGGTGGTCTCTGCAAACAAAGGAGAAAATAAATTAGAAATGAAACAAGAGATAAAATACAAGAGCAAACAAGAGGAGAAATAGTAACTAAGGCAATCCTAATTAAAAACAAACATTAAAAGGAAGGATGGTAACTTACTCGGATCACCAGGCCTCCAGGATGGATCTCTAGGGTCAGCACCTACCACAGATGTCGCCACTGACTGAGGTGCTCCCCGTGGCTGGAGCAACGTGGCGTCCTACAACGGACTCATCCTCCCCACCATGGCCACGGAGAGTGGCTCCTCTGAAACCAGAGTAACTCTCTCTGCACTCTGCTCGGCCCTCTCTACCTGCATGATATCCTGAGTATCATGCCACTCAGGATCACTGTCCTCCTCAGTCTCCTCCTCTGTCTCTCCCCCTGTAAACTCCTCGGACTCAGAGTCTATGTTGATGGGGTCATCACTGCTATGGGCGAACCGCGGAAATCAAGCAAGGGTGCCTGAGGCGCACCGGCTCTCCCTCGGGCATGTACTACCCTCCTAGCCGCAATAGGGACGCCTTGGGAGTAACAACCATCTAACCCGGCCTCTAGGACCCCCTCGGCCTCTCGGGCCAGACTGTATACTAGCAGCTACCGGGAAGCATACCCATGTAAGGTAGGCCAAACTGACTAAGGAACTCGGCCAAAGGGGTGTATCTCCACTCGCCCCACTCTATCAATAAGCTGCCCTGTGGTGGAGCAGGAGATCAAAGTAAGAGCCTCCTTGCCCCATATGCCTACCATGGTCTCGATATGGTGTAGCCTCCATGTCATCGGTGGTCGGAAGCAATCGGGCGATGAGGTGCTCGAGCACCGACATATCTGTCCATCCGCCGCCCTCACAGCTTCGGGATCTGTCACCTCTACCTCTACCATAAGGAATGAAGTGCTCATAAACCCAACTCATGACCAGGGTCGGGTGGCTCAAAGATCGCCCCCACAGTAGCGGACTACCCTATCTGTCATGGTAGGTAGTCCCAGTATGTCTGCTCCCGGGCGTAAATCGCCATGGCCCTTAATCTGCGATGATGGGGGACCGAGTATAGTAATGTGTCTCCTCCCTTGTCCCCGATCAATCTCGAGGCAAGGATCCCCATAATAGCCTGGCGAATCAAGGGGATGGGAAAACTAGGAATGGACCGAACTCTGACCCCCTTCTTCGAACCCGTGGAGATAACTACATCTCCCATATAAGTGGCCCACTATGCTATCTGGGCCCACGAACCTGTTGTCTCGAGGGTAAGACGTCTCCCAGATGATCGGGACCCCCAGAATATGATAAACATCCTCCAAAGTGATGGTCCACTCACCGTGGACCCCTGGTAATCGGAAGGTGTTCCGATCAACATCCCAATAGGAGAATAAGTCACAAAGAATGTGACTGGATGGTGCAACATGTGGAACGCGTGAGATACATAGTATCCCGGCCCTCTGAAGAGTGTCCTCCTCATCCTGTGAAAGTGCATCTAGTACTGCTGGGAGCCAGTCACACTCTCTCTCTCTTGGCTCCACCGAATGTACTCCTCTCTCACCTGCATACACCCAAAAACACACAAAACAAAGCAAGTTAGCATCCAGTGATACTGAAAGATCATGAAAACACATAGAAATGCTAAAAATGTAAAAACAATCTCAAACAGGTGTTCTTTTGACATTCTATTCAAAACCACGCCCTGAGCAGGAGGCGGTTTCGTAACCGCCACCTTAAGGGCAGCGGTCTTGTAACCGCCACCCTGAACAGGGCGGCGGTCGTGTAACCGCCGCCCTGGGCAGGGCGGCGGTCGTGTCCCGAAAACCCACGCGGGTTTTACAACTTAAAAAGCCTAAAAACACCAAAAAGGACCATTTTAACTATAACAAGGCCTACCCAGTAGGCGTCCCCCCTAGATGGACCTTTTGAACCTAACATTTTTAAAAATAACCCCCCCATGACAAAGATTTTAGCATTTTAAAATTAAGGGGGTAAAAAGCGATAAATTGAGGAAAACTAACCTGTGATCTCGCGGGTCGATGATCTGCACGCGGAGGCATGATCACTATCTCACCACGAACGTTTTGACTCTACTCTAAGAAACCGTCATTGTGGGTCCCAGCTCAAAATCAATCAAATCAACACGCGTAAATGAATAGGAAAATGGGCCCGCTTTCATATATATATAGCACTGGCTTGTTTTGAATGTTTTTTTCGCAGTTTGGAGCGCCAAGAGGTAAGTTCTTACCCCCGCATAAATGGTACGTCCTCATTTCCCATTACTTTAGCGTTTATTTTTGATCTATCTTGTCTATCTGCACTTGAGTTCTCTTTTGTTTTGCGGGGAAGAAGGAATTTCTGGATGGTGTCATTTCGACACACGGACGTATCACGCTATAATTTCTAACTTCCCATTTCGGGACCGCCATACTCGGACCCACCGTTTTACGCCTTTTCATGGCTAAAACACTTCTCGAGGGGGCAATATTTATGTACCCAAAATTGTAAGGGTACTTATCTTCTCTGAAACAACGTAACACGTGCCCCATGATGATACTGAGTCTCCTCATGAGGTGTTCGGGATCTGAAAAAACTCCTGAGTATGCGTTAACATCCCGTGTGCCCCGCTTAGCCCCCGTGCTGCTTTGTTTTCTCTTTTTCCCTCTTCTCTTGGCATTTTTCTCTTTAGTTACGAAACCGCCGCCCCTGCTGGGCGGGTCTTGTAGGACGGCCGCCCTAATCGGGCGGCGGTCCTGCTGAACCACCTACCCTACCCGTGGCAAATGCGTCCTTTACGTGTTTTCTAGAATGCTCTTTTAACATGACTCACGTAAATTTCAACGTTTACCAACTTTTTTCACCGCCATAAGCTTGCATTAATGATCCAGTTCACCTGGAATAGTGTTTTGCCATTGTTTATAGTTTAAGAGATCAATTTGGTTTTTACCTTGGGTAAATGCAAATGCTATAAATAGATGGCTTGTGCTCAAGCAAATGGCCCCTCAAATTTGCCTCTGAATTTCTCATTGCAATAGATTAGTCTTTCATTTTACTTAGAATTCTTAGTTTCTTTCATTGCATGCTTAGTTAGTGTTGTTTTGCTGTTAGGAAGCCACATATCCATCTTGTGCAAGTGTTGTTGATATTTTATCCAATCCATTGGAGTAGAATAGTTTGTTTTCAATAGGAAGCCATTAAAGTTGCAGGTTTTGTTCTTCAAACAGGATAGTTTCAGGTTCTGGACATTTTATGTTGCATGACTCATAATAAATCCCACTAGGAATTGCATAAGCCAAGCTCTGTACTCTTGCGCTATCCTTCTCCTACTCGCATTGTATTCAGTCTGTATCTTAAGCTACCTTTGTCCCAATATATACTTCTATTGATGCTTTATTACACACTTTTCTCGGATCCACGTGCACATGAAGGAACGAGGAGATCACACTGCTGAGGGGACAAGATCACACACACCATCGGATTCGCCACCGTGCTCAGTAGAATCCGGGTTCTAGCTTTCAAAGTTCTAATTAGAATCATATCAAATAGAGTAGTTAATCACTTTATTTCAGTCAATTTTACTTTCGATATTGCCAAGGAAGCTGTGGGGATTGATAGCTTCTGAGAGGCTATGATTCTTTCATCACTTCGAGGTAGGATCAAGAATCTTTCAAATACATTAGATCAGTTATTTCATTGCTTAGAATAGATTTACAAACTGCACGGGAAAGTAGCTATACTCGCTACTTTGTTTGTTTTTTTAAAATTCGACACTAGGTTAATTGTCAATTTCTAGATATATTAAAATAACTGCTCTTTCAAATTCATTTATAAAATTCATCGAAAATAAAAATATATAGAAGTTATATATGTTATAGACATATTACTTGCATAGTTAATTTTATTTTGCTTGCATTCGATTTGCATTATTGCTTTTGTATGACAATCACGGGACCTAGAGAGCCCAGGGAATATGTATTCGAGCCAATCGTGCCCCAACCCAATCTCGTCACATCCATAACTGATATAGATCAGAATCTCAGGATCCAAGTCTTCCAAACAACGGTAAACTTACAAAAATCAGTTTCTAGTTAAGCGGGTTAAACATAGAAGACGACCAAGCACACACATTTTGGTCAAATCAACCAAACTACAGATTACCCTAGATTCATATCCACATGACTGTAGAAGGGTTTGAAAGAGAGCAGACCTTTGGTTGTGATCCTTTGGTCCCACAGCCAGACGTAGGAGACACTCTCATAGATATAGATACCAGCTTGAGAATTCAGGTTGCACAAACGCCTATAAGATATTCTGAGAAGATTGCACAATTATTAATTCTGAATATAGAAGTTGAGAAAGCATACGATTACTTGGATACTAGGGATTAGGGACTGATTCCGCACATGACCATAGTAGGTCCACAACAACCATGAATCTACGGTTGTGACCCACAAATCCCACAACCCAATGAATCCATAGGTGAATCAGACATAGATGCTAGCCTACGTACACTAGTATTCAGATCTACTCCACTTCCACCTATCATCATTGAACAGTTATCCTTGTTAGACATAGCAGCTAACAAAGCTAAGGAGTTCGGACTAGACTAGAAAATCACCCATAAAGTCGAGATATATTTACCATCCACCCTATGACCTTATCACGAAACATACACGAAACTATCCCGGGTCATTTTCCACGTATTCCACAACCCATGACCGAATCACGCCAGAGCTCGATATTGATTGGAGCCTTCGAGTAGTCATCCTTGCTGATCGATCTATCACACCGATTCGGAGTTAGAAGGGCTTTCTTTGCCTTAGATTCACAATTTCCATTAGTGCGCGTCAAAGACATCGATTACCTAACTAGTTTGTCTGCGCATCCCACGCATATTCCATCCCCACCCATTTGTCTCGGCACGACCTCGGGAGGTCGGGTGTGAGGAAAAGTTACTTGTAGATTCCCACGCTCGCTTGTCACTTTTCCATCGTCACAGGGCACCCAGGGCATCCTCTAGTGCAACCACAGGCACCCAAAGATAGACCAAAAGATAACAAGCCGAGAAAATTACAACACGTGAGACACCCTATAAGATGGCCAAAACTGCAAAGACAAATGACACACGAGTAATTGACAACAAGACTTATGGATGGGTCACTAGTGAATATTTTTACTATGCAAGATCCATATATAAAATAATATGGCCAACGTATAAATGTAATAATAAGTACATGATTTTGTAACTACATTTGCCCCCACTTTATGTTGGTGAGCGAAAAGTTTGGTAACATAAAGTAGATAGAGATGTGTACACGAGAGAAAGGTAGAAGCTCGTGTTGTAGAAGAACTCGCAGATCTGTAGTAGAAGTGTGTCAATAGAACTATAAAAGTGTGTCAAACCGTGGATCAACGAGTTGATCCATGCAACATATTAAAAAATGTAAGTGTCGTGATGAAGTGTGGAAAATGAGAATGATGATTAGGATTATAGGATGTTTTTTTAATGAGGTTTTATAACGAATAGGTGGGTAGGGAGTGATCATTTCTCAACCCGAACGCTTTGAACAAGAATGGGATATTTGGAGGATTTGGGCGTCCTATCGCTAAAGGAAGAGTGTAAGGAGAAAAGTGTGTTATTCTCCAAGATTTAAATATATCCTCAAGATGTAGCCGATGTAGATGGACTTAGATCAAAATGTTGTGATTTTTGGATCCAAATGATTTTTATTTAAACAATGGACTCATATAGGAGTGATAAAGGAAAGGCACTCTTGTCCCCACTCCACGGGTGTCGCCACAATGTGAAGGCTTCCAAGTTAGGACATCTGGAAGCAAACACGATAGAAATAGATAGCTTCCAGGTTAGGTCATCAGGAAGCAAATGTAGAATGGAAGAGATGGCTTCCAAGTTGGGTCATTTGGAAGCGAACAAAAATAAGAATAAAATCCCAAGGTAGGTCATCTGGGAAAGAAGTGGTGAATGTAACTCCCAAGTTAGGTCATCTGGAGACTGCTTGTAGATTTGAATGATATGATTTGATTTGAACGCATTGATTTTGATTGGTTGATTGATCGTTTTGATTGGTTACTCGTGGAGAGGTTTTTCACTAATTGCCGCCTAGTTTAGGTCATTAGGGGAAAGTTGCTAAAAATTGATGAGATGTCGCGTAAAATTATTTTTAGTCACATTTTGTCCGAGTTCATAGGTTATAGCATGTAGCTTTGTTTGAGGGACGTTAAACAATTATTGCCCACATATTAGGTCATTAGGGGGATTGATGTTGAAATGTCGTGGTATAAATTGCGAGGAGTTAAATTCATGATAATGGAAAGTGTGGTGATATAAGGGGGATTATAAGGAGATGCCTAATAATATGCCCCCCTTTCGACAAAATAGGGAGTGATGAATGAGAATGAACTCTAAGCCGAAAGTAATGACAAGAGATTAAAACCGCATGTGGTGGATAAGAGACAATGGTAAGGAGATATAATGTGCATGAAATGTGTACTATACGGTGGTAGGAGGAATTATAAAAGAATGTCAGTAAACGGGGTGTAAATCGGAGTAAAAACACTCCGGATATGAGCAAACGATGTAGCATATATTAGTCGTGGTGACAAGCACAAAATATATACCATAGTAAAAGGTGGCATTTCGAATGTGATTATAAATAGTAAAGTGAAAAGATAACCTATCACTAATTCATTTGTCTTTACGCGAGCGTGTGACAAAGGTCATACGAGCGAGGAGAGATTGGAGTAAAGCAGCCATTGATGGAAGGAAGCTAATCCACGATGAAATGAAAAGGGACGCATTTTATGAGGATGATCACCACATAAATAGCATAGGAACACGCGTGACGATTTGATGGTATACAACAAATGTAGGAGTCGGTGCTCTGACATGACCATTTTGTGGACATGAACCATTTCGATGGTCAAAGTATAGGTATTGTCGGGTCTTCTACGTTTAGACAAAGAAAATTTTCACAAGTACTAAGTCGTGAATCACGGGTCGTCTTGTTTAGATTATATGTAAGGACAAGAATACACTAGGCAATTTGCGCATATCTGTTTAGCGCTTAATTATGCCGATATGCGTTTGTTACGGTAAATGGAGTCTCTTGAGATTATAGTCAACCATCCCGGGGTTAACAAATGTCTTGATCCAAATTTTCAACTTTTGTTGTTGAATTTGGTTATAGATTTTATTAATCTCAAATACAAGGGTCAATTAGATTCTGAGATAATACCTACCTCCTTTTAAAAAGTTTTTACGGCGAAGGTGTTTCTACAAATGAGAATAAGGGGAGAAGGCTTTGCCATATCTCACAAGATTTGACTCGGCCGTATCAACGTCGTGATCGAGGGTCGATGTGTATTAGCAATCGCACGCGAGCGGCAGTGCGATGTGAACGCCGAAAGGAATGCGGTGGAAGAAATATATGTGGAAAAGGGAAGGAAAATAGTAAGCGTAGTTGTGTTGGTTAAGGTAGTTGATATGTCAGATATATGAAGGAAGAGAGAGTGGAATAGAAGCTAAAATTATTACAAGGGGTGGTGGTGTAATGTGCACTAACGTTAGAGAGGTAAAACTGTTTATGATGATTTTTGGAAGGTAAGTACCGAAAATGGGAGATTTCACACATTTGTTACAGGCCCCATGCTCATCGTATATAACAAGCAAAAACGTTTGGTTCAGGGCCCGATCTCAGAGCCTCTTAAACATATTTCACATATTTTTATCCTAACGACACATGATGAGAGGAATGGCATAGTTGGAAGGAAACAACTTATTGTCCATGTATGTTTGCTCCACCACTATATAATTGGGCATCCTGATGTGATTTGCGCAGGTTTAATTCCATGTCGTAAGAATGGAATTTTCACACGTTCGTGAGATTTTCTTAGTTTTTGTAGAATAGGGTGGCGAGTATATTCTAAAATTAGATCTCGAAGGAAAGATTCGACTCATCTATAAAGTCAAAAATGGGACACTCGATAGCCAACGGTTTGGGTATATTGTCGGACGCACCATGGGAGGGTGAAAAGTAGTCGTACATCCGGTTTGACTTAGTGGAAACAGGACGAAGTCAGCCTTCTATAAAATGCAGTGAATTCGGTGATAAGAGAGTTGTAGATGGGCAGCACCAATGACTGGAATCTGACCAAGGCATTTTGAAGCTCCCCACACATGAGGACTAAAAATTTGCTTCAATTGTGCTCAAGGATGCCTAGAGGAATAGTCTAATCACATTTGACATTAAATATGATAGAGAGAAATGGTCTAATCTAAAGGTAGAGATGAGATTTGATGTTGGGAATTTTGGATTTGATACATGAAATTTTATAAATGTCAATTTTTTATACTAAGCACCATTAATAGTGAAGCAATCATTCTCTTGTCAAATAGGTTTTTTTACAACTATGCAAAATATAATAGTGCCTAAACAATGCAAAGAATTGGTGCTAAATTAAGAGAACACTATGTTTCTCCCAATTTTGGCCCTTGAATGTATGTACATCTTGACTTTTCAACTCCACCAAATATGAATGTGTGGGATATTAAAAAACCTTTAAATTTTGGGTAGGCAAAAGAGAGTTATTTCTAGATGGAATATTCATCAGTTGCAAATAAAAAAGCAAATAAAGAATTAAAAAATAGTGGCAGTGTTTCACTTTTTTATTTTGAACATAAGCTATGAATGGAAAAACCTAAAGTAGGTTTCGTTGTAATAGTATATCAACATCCTCTCCACATACCATTATACAATCCAGTTGACTGCATTTAACACTCATCGTCAACCATTTATTTAGGAAAACAAAAGTGTATTTTAAAATATAAATATTTAAATTTCTATAACTTCAAATGCACCCACTACAATTATGAATTTATGTAAAATGAAAAAATTTCCTCTCCAAGAACATCAACAAAAAACAATATATAAACCCAACCAAATAGGTTTGCCTCCTTTTATCACAACATTCCTAAAACAAATATATATAAACATGTTTTATTATATTCATATAAATTAAAATTTTAGGTTAGCCTAAATCTAAGAATAGAATGGTTGCAAAGTGATCCTTTCATATTTCAACTATCATTAAAATAGAAAAACACTATAAGATGGAGATCACCATTACCATTGACCATGCATGAAAATAAAATTCAAGTGTAAACTAATACCCTATCTAGTGATCCCAAATCATAAACAACACCAAAGTAACATTATCAAAATATAATACATCTTTTAATAGAGCCAAGTTCATGAAGCTTGATGAAAATACGTCGAGGTGAACCAAGAGTAACATTATGATTGCTCCATGTTTTATGTGTTGCAAACAATTTTATACATCATTGAGACACATGGCTAGTAATGTAGGAATGGTGGTTATAAACTTATAATGATAAAAAGGAGGGCTATGGTTCAAATCCCTTTGGAAGGAAACAATGTGTACAATCCTTGATCACAAACTATACAACAAATTTACAGCATTAATTATATTTATGTAATAATAAAAAAACATTATTTTTGTTGTGAACACGAAGCTATACTAAATTGTTCTAGATTTTTCCATGATAATTCATACTGAAAAATAAATGCACTACACATGCGATAATTCCTCCTTTAGATCCCGCAGACAACAAATTAGAATGATATGGACTTGAATATACCTCTTTCCTTACATTAACAATCATAAACACATACAAAATTTCAATCATCAATTTGCAAAAAAAACAAAGAAAAAAACCATGAAATTGTGTTTAAGATTGCATGGTATAGAGAGTGGAGAAAAACAATTATTTTCCAAAGAGAAACCAACCAAGGACCGAAAAAACATAATGTAGAATGTAAATCGCTTATATAAACAAGCATTGTGTTGCAACAATACCTGATGTGAATGCGACATGCAAATGGTGGATTGTAGTTGTAATATCAACTGGAGTGTACAACAAAGAAATGACATTGTAGCTGTGGAGTTTTGTAATTGGTTTATCCCATCGTTTCTCCTCATGTATGGTAAAAAACAAAGGGGTATGAATTGAAAACAAGATATAGATAATATGGAAAAATTCCTTTATCCATGCACAGGAGTCCCATATGCTGAAGTAGGCATGTTGGCTATGCCATAAAATAAAAACAAATAATCTCCTTCAGGTTTAGCCGTTTACATATTAGTTACTTGTATCTATACCGGTTAAAAGGAAACCTCATTTATCTCTTACACAGTTACTCTTATACCTACACCAATGGCATATGATCGATGTAATAGCACCCTAAGTGGAAATCAAGTTTTGCAAGCAATTGAGATACTAAATGCTAATTGGCAATTCATATCACAAAATATTTATGATATTGTGGTTCTTTCAAAGCATGTCAGCAAGGTTCGAGTGTATATAGGAGGATATTGCCATTGTTGTAGTGATTTTGAGTTGAAATGTGTACTTACATTGTTTTAAAAAAGTGGTAACCATGTTAAAACAAAGGGGAAAATTTACAAAGTCCTCAAGGCAGATCTGCCAAAGCCATATACTAAGGGTACATTTGCATTCAAGTAGAATTTCATAGAAATTTACAAAATTAAATATATGTTGAAAGTGAAATAGAAATCAGAAATAATAAGATTGAATGTGGAGCCCTTTTTGCTCACTAACAGGAGTTAAAAAAACCACAATAATGGGGTGGCCAAATGCATGGATGCATTTCATTGTGTTTTACATGCATAAATGCTTCATAATGGGAAAATTTGGAAATATATTTGTTGTCATTAATAGAGGAATGGTGGGCATTTGTTTTTACAATATGGCCTTTCAATTTATTAAGAACTTTTGCTCAGTAACTTGCAATTCCAATGGAATAAAAGAAGATTACTGAAAGCACTAAAAATATTGATTGATGTCCAACTCCAAAATATATCATTTCTGCGTGAGGAGACCCAGGTGCTCATCTTATGGTTTTAATTACAAGCTTAGCAAGAGTTGAGCTAAACTAATTGACGATGTATAGTCAATTGTTTGAAAATAAACAAAATCTCCAATTCCCAAAAAATACCATATTTCAAACTTTCGCATGTAGTTTTCTTGTTCATGAGAAGGGTTATTATGTTAAGTGGGCAGAATTCAGAGCTAAGTTGGAGCATGCTTTAGGATTTGTATATGGGGGTGGAGACCACCTTCAACAAAGCTAGAGCATGCCCAACTAAGGAGGAAAGAAGTGGGTAGCGAACAACAATGACGATCATGTGATTGATGAACTGATTTCTGAAATTGATGTACCCAAGTAGTTGAAACTGAAAGTTGGGTATGAGGAGAAACTTGAGTAGTCAAAGCACTTTTTTCACTCATATTCTTATTTATTCAACTGTGCACATGAGGCAATTGTTAACTATCCATATTGAATCAATAGTAAAAGGGCATGGAGATATTAATAAAAGCCAGGAAAATTTGTATCCACAAGTGGTAGGACTCTGCCACTGTAATTTCCACTTCACTGTCAGGTTTGAGGAGGTGACAAATGCATAAATCTAGAACATGCGAGTTTGGAAAATATGAACTTTCACTGAAATAAACAATATGTTGCCCACATAATACCATCATAGGTTTATATGTCCTATCAATTCTAATGAATAAGACCTCTCTTCTTTTGAAGATGGTGGCCATTCATTAATGCCCTATCAATTTTGTCCTTAAATTTCTATAATAATAAAGATCTTTGTGATAAGTTAAAATGGATAGTGTTATAATCACCTAAATGAAGAGTTTCAAACTCTGCAGACAAAATAGAGCACAAAGGAAACATGATTTGGAGGAAACTATAAACAACAGATGGAAAATACAACCATGTGGAAATTATGTAAAATATATTATGGTTGTGCTACTGTTGTAATTATTCGCTGATTGTTTTAAAAAATGTAATAGTTGATCAATGTCTTTAACAAACAAAAAATATATATTGTTGTCATGTGTAATTAATTTAAAGTGAAATTATTAATCTGTAGTGTTTTATAGAATTTAATTGAATCACCAATATTATGAGCATTATGAGGATTAAAATAATTAAGGCTGTAGAGAAGCAATTGCAAACTACTTCATTGTTATGCCTATTTATGATGACTATGGATGCAAAATAGAAAACATGTAAACATGGTGTATTGTTGTTTTAAAAATAATTAATGTAAAAAAATTCACGTTTGTAATCTAACTTCGTTTCGAAATAACGAGTTGGTTACATATAGGGACACCTCCCATGCTAAGATCACTCAACTATTGAGCCTATCTTTGGCAACATGAGAACCATTGGTCATGTGCCTAACAAGGGCTCCACTATTAAATTTACCTTAGACACTATCGCAAATGGCTACTTTATCATTTTACAATTTTCAGTAAAGGTTGTTTATAATGAAGGTTGGACTTGTTCTTCAAATTAGCTATGATCTCATTATTTTCTTCACATTTGTAGAATTAAATCCTTGCCAAGAGTTGGGGAATAAATGATTTTCCACCAAGACTTTAGAACTTGATTGAAATTAAGGTAAAATATAATCTCCCTACTAAAAATTGGATAACACTGCTCTGCGAATCGCTCTACGATTTCATACTAATGTCTCACAAATAAGTTAAGGCAGAAGATAGTCTGCCAAGAGTTGACAATTGAATTAAATTGTGTTACGAATCATGTCCCACAATTTCATACTATCTTTGCACCTCTAGCTTAGTAAAGTAAGACGGGTTCAGAAACGAATCTCAATGAGAGTAACAAACAAGACCAACAAAAAATCAAATGAAGAGTCAATAGTTTGTTCTTTTCATAGCTAAAAAGCATTTATAGGAAAAATAGGTAATGTAAGGCTCCTCACCTGCATTAATGAACCACAAAGGATACTTTGAGACTCTCACACAATGCTTCAAACATTTCTAATATAAAACATTATGACTAATACAAAAAATGTATGCAAAATTAGGACGAGCCTCATTGTCTTAGCACAACAACGTGTTTTTATCATACATTTTTAGTCAATTCCCAAAATAGATAGTTAGTATGCACACAAAAGACTCAAAACACATTAAATTATGCTTATTTGATCATTTTCATGCCCTTGGAGGGCTATTTTGCATTTGAAACGGGGATTCAAAATTTGTTTCCACATTGCAACCCTTCGAAGGGTTATATACTATGAGCTATGCTTGTAGGCTTAACATAACCAGACTTGCAATCGTGCTGATTTGTGGTGAGGTGAGCAATGACCAATATATTTATAAAAGAAGTCAGATGGACACTCCATATCCCATAGTTTTCTAATAGAGCGGTAATTGTCATTATCTGTTCTAATGATTTTCCTTAAACTCGTCCTAAAATGGGGTTTTGGAATAGCTCTTGCAATGCAAATCAAAGAACACTGTGCCTAGTTTTCACTAAATAATAGGGCCTCAAATGCTCTAACGCCCTTCAATGGCTGATTTCTGACAATTCAAACATCTAATTTTCAAGATTTTTAATTCAACGACATCTAGTGAAAGAAAAATACCTCAATTTCGTGGCCGAAGAACCGGTGAAGTGGTGCCCAGGAAGATGCAAAAGCTCTCCCCAGTCGTCAAAATTGAAATCATTATCAACCGGCTGGGGAATCTAAACAAGCTGTAAAACCAGAGGCCGAAATATCCAAACACCTGGTAAGAAAATCAGGACGAACTTTTCAACACAGTACTGGATTTCCCGTTGGTCTGTAGGAGAATAGTGGTCGCGTGACATGATCATGTCTTAAAAATCCCCAAATTTGCAAGATCATTAGTGGTTTGTGAACTGGCCTGACTTGACAGCAATTTCGGTGACCTGAAGAATCGGTTTCAATCACGGAACACAGATTGCTGCAGGGTCGCGAGTCGCGACTCGCCAACACCGTTCACTGCCCAACACTTCTGCCACTTGTCTCAATCTCCTCGAACCGTGCCTGTGGAGATCTCTACTGAGTTCAAATCACACAAATCATGACCTCTGCAACAAGCAACCTTCAGAAATCAACGGATGTAAGCGTTCCGTATTCAACGTCCTCTCTACGCCCGAATCCTTACCGTCTATACTTCTGCCTGTGTCAGAAGCCGCTCGGCCTCAACCCAATTGTAGATAAACCTTTCGGCGTAAAAAAATTCAAGCTTTCGTATACATTTTTCATACTTTTGAAAACTGTTGGATTGTAGTATGCCTTTCATGTTGTAGAGGCTGCGAAATGGGCACTTTCTGACAGATTTTTAAGAGTTCTATAACCCCCCTTTTTAGCCAAATGAACTGAAGAGGAAGGCACGCTAACATTAGCAACAACGACATAATACAGTTTGGATTTTAAAGTTTATAATATAGTACGGAACCTTCACAGATTTTTTCATGTCTGGTATGCGCAGAGGAATTAAAGATCGCAGAGCCTCATCAACCAGAAGCTTCCTTGCATAGTTTATCCCCTTTTCAGAGACGGTGATCTCTGTAAAACATGACGAATTCAAAAATCCTTCTGAAATTCTTTGGCGACACTCACAAACATCATCGGCTGCGAGTAAGAGGATCGTGCTTGTGACAAATTTGAGCCACAAATCCATGGCTATTTTACCAAATCTATTCATCGCATTTTCAGTGGTAGTCGTGGTTTTATCGGCATCATTGCCTCTGAAAAATTGGCGGAAGGGAAATTGGGTCTATATAAAACCTGGAAGCTTTTAGGACACGTGGCATAGCCAATGACTTCGCATATCTCTCTGATAAAGGTTTAATGCAAGTACATTTTTCTCTTTGGTTTTAGTGAATGTGGTTCGTCCGTCAAACTCATGTATAAAATTGGGTTAAAGACGTGGCATAATTTACCCCTGTATTTACGCTGAAGGCTTTTGTTAAAGTTAGAAATTTGGGTGAGCTCTTAGGGGAGAGGCACCAGTTGTGGTGCGAGGTAACTTTGTAGGGTCGTTGGGCCACGTCAATGCCACGTGGGTGAATAAAAACACTGCCAGAATATTCCTCCACCTTTTCATGACTTTCAACATTCATTTGCCACCTCACTTGCCACGTCACTGCGAGCTGTGCGAGTTGTTTTTAACAAGATGTCAAATTTAGATGAGTTTTTGGTTAGGACCAAGTGTAGTCTGTTTTCACAGCCAGTTGGAGTGCATGCTATGATGCTTCATTAAATGTATTTCATTTAAACATTGAGACAGATACCTGAATTAATGGATTTACACCACCACCAAATCTTGTGCAGGATTCTCCACATATTGAAACCCATCACATTAATGGCGGATATGGCACTTTGTTTTAATGTGAAAACTCCAGGGACCATTTTACATTGCAAAAATGATTGGTGGTGGCTCAACTTTACTTGAACAACGATATTTCTCCTCAAAGAATGGCTTGACCTCTCCCTAGAAGATGAAAGGAAACGAACAGAAGGTGAGAGGCTTCTCACGCAGGCAGTGATCCTTCCTTCAGTGTTTTTAAACACTTTGCACTATTATGGGAAATTTGTTGTTTGCCAGTGTTTTTATCTCTTTGAAATTTTTATTTATTCCTTTTCCATGTGATGTAAATATTTCTTGATTGATCTGTGTGATCTTTTCATTTGCAAATCATTGAAAACATATAATAAATATTATTAAACCAATTTTCTTATCTGACTGTCTTTGGAAAATATGAAAATAATATTTCCTTATAGATATATGATTATGGGTTGTATTATTTATTTACACGACTTTTTTAACTTGCTATGGATTCATATGGAAAATGGGTTCAACTTGAATGATTTATTATTTCGGTAAATTAGGTAAAATTATGTTCATCTCTTTTGGGTATTCTTGAAATTAATAAATTTCTTGATATGTTAATGTGGTTCGAGTTTACAAATTTTGTTCTTAACTTTTGCCTTCATAAAGTTACTTGCATTAATATTACACTGCATTCTATGGTTCTGAGAAAATTTTAACAACATTGACCTTTTATCTCAACTTTGTCCACTCGCATTTCGGGTTTTGATTAAAATTTAACCCGAGCTTTTAGCTTCGAGTTAACCCCTACATTTTTGATTCTAAAAGACTTCACCACATTGAGCTTATAGCTATCGTCTATTCCCGCATTTCACGATTCCATATAATTTAAATTTAATCATGCACGTTAGCGGTATTTGTATGAATATTACTGACAGGTGTTTTGAGAATACTTTTTTGGAATATATTGATTAAGATCATTATTAAATCTATACGATCATTTCTATTTTGTCTCTCTTGCAATTATTTTTGTTTGATTAATGGATCAAGTGTTAGTTGCAACATTGAGGCCAAGAACTTGCAATGCTTAAAATACTTTGGAAAACATAAAACATGGTGTAAATAGTAGAGCATCATCATGCTATTATATTACCATAAGTTTAATTGTATACATAAAAAGTTGGAAAGTATTCTAATTACATACGCAAAATTTATATTGCAAACATAAATTTAAAATCTACATATGAAGACTCTAGCGAATACATCTAGCAAAATGGTATATCCAAATGAATACATCTAGCAAAATGGTATATCCAGCAAAATTACTGCTATTATCCTATGGGGTGATAAACATTGATTATGAGCACATGCTCAATATCTTAGGTAGTATAAGTAACATTTCCCTCTTTCAATATTGTTGTTGGATTTTCTTTTCCTGTTGATACGAGTTCAATTGCCCAACTAAAAAGGGATTTAGACCCCCTTTAGACAGAGCATTTGGTTTCCCAACTGATAAAGGATCTGGTCCCCTTGCTGAAAAAGGATTTGGTTGTCCAGTTGATAAGGGATTTTCCCGCCATCGTGAAAGGAGTTGGTTGCCCTGCTGAAGCTTGCATCCATGGTGGTATTGGAAATGAATTCTTGGACCTATTGAACTTGTGTAAAGTAAATGAGGTGATACATACCAAGATGGAATTGAACAAGAGTTATTCATAAGTGATGGAGGTGTTCCAATTTGAGCATAACCTGGAATTTGAATATTTAACATATCTTGAAAAATCCTTCGATTTTCATGATCCGCTAAAGAACTTACACGCATCCTCTTTTTGTATTCCCTTAATTCATATGCAAGTTCCCTCTCCCTCTTCTCTTGCTCTTTCCTTTGATGCTTTTGTGCCTTCTCAATCTCTTTTTGTTGCTCTCTAACTAGCGTCTCCATTTCTCTTTCAAGCTTCTCTTGCATTTTTTTCTTTTGCCACAAGTCTAGCAGACCTTTGTTTCTTGTGCCAATTCTTTTTTCCTTAACTTTAATTTTGCTTGTTCCTCCTTTCTTTCCGTATCAACCAATAGCTCCATGTATTTAGGTGCAGTCAAAATCTGTGAATGCCTACTCAACCTAATAGAACCATTTGAATCTTCAACTCTCATTTTGCTTATGGTCTCCCTTGGAAGTCGCAAAATTGAGAAAGTAACTTACCATGTCCATCTTGGATTTGAGTCTCTTCATGGACTTGAGGTTCATGTTGCCTAACTTATGAGTTTATTTCATTTTCTTGAGCATCCTCTTCAGATTCGACTCCATCTTGTTCATCCTCATCTCCAACATCTGCATAGTAATGAATTATTGCTTGTTGTTCTAGTCCTTCAGGAAAGGAAGGCAAATTCAAGCTTTGATCTTCTATCTTTGGAAGGTAGCTTGTAACCCATGTTTTTCATGGCATCCTCTAACCATTGTGGCGGGTTAACTTGACTTGGCAAGGACATATCATTGTTACTTAGAAAATATGTAGACCCTTCATTATTGTTAATGATGTTACTTGGGTTTCCAAGAGTACCATTTAGCTCCACTCCATGTGTTGCAGCTTCTTCTCTATCATCCCTTGAGTCAACATTTTACATGAATTGAGTTTCAGGTACCACCTCTTCACTATTATTTAATTATGGATTTATTCCTTGAGATAGGCTCAAAATGTTTGTGACAACATTAACATCTTCCTCACCTTACATGTCAAATGCTTGGTTGCATGCCATGTCATTTATGAGAGCATCATAATTCAATGGCCAAATACCAGTTCTTTTGAAACCTGCAATTATGTTAGATGGTGTTAGTGCCTTTTTAAGGCTCTACTTGCAAGCTCAACAATGTCATTCCTTTTCACATCTACACATCTCTCTCTCTTGCCATCCATTTTCGCCTCTCGGCTCTAAAATATGTCTTGAAAGGGATGAACACACTCACATCAAGAGGTTAACTTATGACTAGTATGTGCTAGTAGTGTTATCAAGTCAATGCCCAATTTGTTGGCCTCCTCCATAGTTTGTAATGCTACATGGTTGTTGTGGCCATCAAATATTAATAGGTGTCTATTATTTGGAGAAACACCTCCCATTCTTGAACATGCAAAATGACATAGCTAATTTAAAAACAATTCCTTTGTCATCCATGCATTTGGATGTGCAACCATGCATGCTCCAGGTTCACAATTTTTAATATAATTCTTTACCATTCTCTTTCCCTTGAATAAATAAAATTGGATTGACAAACCTGCTGCATTGACACAACACAATATAGTGATCCACTCCCTACTCTTCGGTATTACCTTTGGGACATTTCAACTTCCCCTCTTAGCAATAACACGCATTCCACAATTTCTCCCAGCCTGCAAACCAGTCTCATCACAATTCCAGATTTTATGAGCACTATATGCATAGGTTCCATAACATTTGGCCAAATTGTCATAAAATTTGGTTACTATTGTAGGTGCAAGTTTAAAGCTCTATCCCTATCAAGTCCCTCAAGCTGTTCGAATTGCAAGGTTAGGATGACATTTTTTGAATCCAACCCACCATGATTTACTAGGAAACCCATCTCTGAAGGGGTTTTGTCTTGTTTCACAAATCTAAGCAACATTTGCCTTTAGATGCATTAACTCCAAGCCATGACCTATAGCAGCCATTTCTTTGCACCATTCAACAATTTCCTCTTCTTCTTCTTTAGTTAGAATTGTTGGAGGACCCCTCCTCTTTATGTGGGTGAGACCATTTAGCCAATAGTGTAATGATGTGGGTGGAATGGAATACTTCTTTCGCTACTACTCTAACCGAAAGAACAAATTAAACTCAACATCATCTATTGCCTTTTCCATATCTTATTTTGTCCAACCTCGAATGACACTAAGCTTCTTTGTTGCAGATGTTCTCTAAACTGAGATAATGGGTGGGTTTCTACATTCTCGGTCATTACTGTTGGTGTAGAATTATCCTCTTCATCACTAACATTATGTGATAATTGTACACCTCTCACTTTGGGCCTCCTTGACCTTCTAACAATACCACCTCTTCTCATGACTTAAATGAAATACCTGATTCACAACATGACATACAAAATAGAAGTACATGGTTATCAACTCAATTCTAATTGTTGAAGGAAAGATGATTGTTGTGCTCATTTAGTCGAATATACATTGTCTATACAAGCACTTTCACTCTTCAACATATTCCATACAAATTTCATTGTCATAATAAAAATTACAAGTCAATTAATTGGTAAAAATGAAACAAAATCATTCATATTCCAACAACTTTGTTTATTCCAAAGTGTGTTGTACATTCTAGCAACATTGTTTATTCAAAGTGATGTTTTACATTCCAAAGATGGCGTTGTTTATTCCAACAATGTTGTACATTCCAACAGTGTTGTATATTCTAGCAATGTTGTATATTGAATTTCAAAATTCACTATATTGTTCATTTTTTCCAGATATCTTATTCTCTAGTGTATAGGTCTTGGGTCTTAAAGACACTTGATTCCATATTGGTATGGTAAGATTTGTTGGTGTGTGCATTTGACTACCTAGTACTTGTAGAGGCAAAAATGATGATCAATGAAGACTGGTCATAACATCTGCTGAAGACTATTCATAATATGTCTATGGCTACCCTTTAATGCAATACAATGTTTGGGTTGTTATGGTGGACACAGTCTACTTGTGAGTTACAATAACCCTACTTAGGAGCTACTCGTGTAAGTTGGATATACGTCATAAAAGAAAAATCATGCTACTTTAACCATTCCATCCTCTTTCTTGATACATTACAAAGAATATGGCTAAATTATACTACAAAGAAAAGAGACAGATTGCATAAAATTTAATGCTTACAAAGTTAGGATTAGAGTTGATACTTGATTTTGATTACAACAAATTGGCTATTGATTGTATAGAATTTTTTTGGGTATAATATAATTCTTATTGATGGATGATAGCTTGTAATTTTAGGATGCTCAGTTCATCATTTTCATCTCGTGTCTTATAACACCATGGTCATTATATGAAGAATTATATGAAGATTGTCCATCCTAACTGTTTAAGCAAGTTGGGAATCTGAGCAGGTTTGAACTCCATGGAAGCATTGGATAACTGTGATAGGAACAAATTCAATGGGGCTATGCATCCATCAAACTAAAGAGGGTCTTTGAATACTTTCCAACTTCTTTATGTATACAATTAAACTTATGCTAATATAACAGTGATGACTATACACTAGAGAATGAGATATTTGGAAAAAATGAGCAAAACAGTGAGATATTTGGAAAGCGAGTGTTGTACATTCCAATAGTGTTGTATATTGAATTTCGAGAATTAACTCTTTGGACTATTCAACAATGTTGGAATATAGAACAACTTTTTATAATATGAATACATTGTTGGAATATACAACACTGAATAAATGAATATACAACACTCACATTGGAATATACAATATTGCTAGAATATGAATACATACATTGTTGGATTATACATTTCTCAAATGAATATAGGGCTTGAATTAAGATAATTTACATTTCATAAATTTCTTTACCTGAACTGCTTGTCACTTCTTCAATTGTGAGAGATGAAAACTGCAACAACCAATGGAATTGTAATTGGTCATTCAACTTTTATTCTATCATCCTAAATTCTGATTGGTTGATGTTAGTTGACATGGATCCAATATGATACTTCAATTGAATGGTTGAGATTTATAGGGATTAAATCCAATGGATAATATTATAGTTGGTTATTTCTATTATTTTATTAAGTTGGTTACACAATTTATTGTTCATATAGTACTGAGTTTTTAAACACTATGAAAGGTGAGCCTGACCATAATTTCATTTATTGTTATGCAAGTGGTTACTAGGGATTGAAGACTCTTATATCAATCAAGAGTATATTATATTTGAGATTTGGTTTACAAAGTCTTTTGAAATGACTTGTTGAAGTGACTATTATAGATATGGTGTACATACAATGTTAATACTACTTAATGAGTAGTTGGATTCATAGACTTGATATTTGTACACTTATATATAAAATAATGTATATTTCAAATTCTATCAATGAATAATAGAATATTGACTAATTTTAAAGTGTTCTTATTCAACATAACATGCTTCCATGTTTAAATAATAATATAATAAATCACAGTTAGGTTGTATTAAATTCACATATCATTCTAAATAGTTCTTTTAAAATGTCAATATCTTTTCATATACTATCTCCACTATTGGACCCCGCACCCTGGCCCGTGCCTCTCCCCTACGCTTGTACTAATATGCAACAATCTTGACCATTCATCTTGGAGTCTGTATTAACGACCTCCAGCTAATCGTGGTTGTCCATGTGGTTTGCTCACAAATTTGCCAACGTGAGAGAAACCACCAAACATTCACATTTTCCATACATGTTGATATGATTATTTAAACAAAAGAGCCCCCATGTATCGCCACGTTCGACATTTACCCCAATTCTTGCTTCGGTGACCCTGTTGCTAAGCGTGGAATGGTTGTGTGTGCTCCCATTGACCGTTAGTTGACTTCGACCTTGTCGCAGAGAAGGATTAACATCCTTCCTCTCTGTCTTGCCTTCTCGTGTCGTTGTCGATGCCTCTAGTTGTGGGCCTCCATAGCGTCCTTTACGATTATCCTATTAAGGGAAAATCATGTTCTCGAATTCTATAGGTGGCTTGAATGATGATTTGGTGTTGTTAGGGTGTGTATGGTTAAAAGGAATATCCATATAATAATAATTATTATGAATTGTCGATCTTTGGCTATTATTATTATTTGTCGAGCTTGACTGTCGGTCATTATTAATATGGTTAATAATTACTTTAATCTGTAATAATAATTATAATAATATTATTATTAATATTATTTTAATGTCCGATCGGCGATTATTTCATTGTTTTATTGTCGATTGTTATCAGTATCATTATTAATTATCGTTAAACTATTTTATTATTTTGTTGGTCACTCCCATAGACCGAGCCTCGATTCACGCAAAGGAAGAGATTACCTTGTTGTGGCGCCATGGTTGATCGTTGTCCAGTGGTTGCTTTCGAAACTTCAACCACTAGTTTGTCCCCACCCCACCTTGGCTCCACACATACTTTGAAATTAATGGCAATTTATTGGTAAATTTTTGTAGAGATATCTACCCACCAATCTGCCATTCCTTGTTTTGGCATGGGGGAGAAGCTTATCCTTGTTGGCGGGTGGGAGTGGTTGAGCTCCTGCCAGTTTTGTTTAATGCTATTAATTTTTCCCCTCACTATATACCTTCCTCCTTGGCCGTTGGTTTTGTTTATGTCAATTGGATCTTTTTATCTGTCTTGTCTCCTAGTTGTCTTGCTCTTGCCTTTTGGTCTAGCCGCGTGAGATGGAGAGATCTGGAGAAGCCATTGAAAACACTCTTTTGTGCATGTTATTTGTATTTCTTCCAGGTTCTACTCTTAGTTTGTATCATTTGATTGAAGTCTCCTCTCCTTGCATGGGTGGATGTCCTTACCTGTTTCAAAGCCCCCCATTATGTTGGCATTGGCTGCGTGTATACCAAAAACGTTGATAGGCGAGCGGTTGGATACGATTGTCACATTTGGTGAGTCAAGGCCGTTTCATGAGACTCTTTTTTTGCTTGTCCTGCATTAGTGGTTATTTCCATAAGACACCATTGCTTTGAGGCATTTTGTCAAATGTTTACATGACTTGTCTGATTGCTTTCACACTTTGCATATGTGGATTTTGAGGCACATTCTTACGCATCTATCAAAAATTCAATTTCAATTGTGCTCTAATGGATGTCCTTGTCTGTTTTTAACCGCCCTTTTGACGAAGATGGGAGGATATTTGTAAGGTTGTGGAGTCTAGTTTTCCCCTGTCTCTCATGTGTTTCCTGGGCCTCTTCATTAAACCCATTTTGTGTTTATCATGCATTCATGACAATCCTTGAGACCATAGTTATTTCTATATGATGTTACTTGTGTTATGGAGCTCCTTGCACAATGCAACGTGGAAAGGATTGGAGTTTTAGCACCCGGTAGGTGGAAGAGATGAATTTCAACCCGGGGATAGCTCTGCAGGTATGTGGGGTGTCCATGCAATTGGTAGAAGTTGGAAATCAAGCAAGATAAACCTACCATTGCTATAATTGCTAAAATTTAAAAATATCATGAAATGGAACCTTCTCTTCCTTGAAAGTAGTTTGTCTCTGCTATTTTTTTGTTGTGGGTTTGTACACCTTATTGGGAAATCTCTTCATTCTTCTTGAAATCTACTTGTTTTAGCAATAATAGTTGTCAGTGTTAAAGTGGACAGCATAGATGTATCCCTCTTCTTTGGCTATTGCATGTTCATGCTTGAATGATCAACCTTCTACCATTATTAGTTGCATTTACGGGATTGCGTATCAATTTTCATGGCATTTATAACTAGTGTTTCTATTGTGATAGCAAACATGCTGCAACTTTAAACCTCTTGCTTTTCATACAAACTTATTATCATTAGATTTGATTTTCTTCATGGAAAATCGAGTTGTTCCTATTTCTGTGACTTCTAGATCTGGTTACTCAAGTAGTTACTCTATCAAAGAATGCCTCTTACGGGTGTGTGAGTTGTTTTGTCATCTAGGTTTATGAACCCCCTCTCTGTTATTCCTTAAATAATTGGATTAGTGAAATCAAGACCAGTGAAGTTTTACTTTACATTTATGGGTATGTTGAGCACAGTTCACATGGGTTATGACAACCTTACTTTAGCGGACAACCACTAGATTGTACCCGATCCTGGTTGGGAGAGACTTTAGTTTTTGGACATGTAATCATCCTTTTGGGTTATGGAAACAAATCACGTAATGTCAATTGATTCCTTGTTGTCGGCCAATCTGGAGTGGTGAGTTTGTCAAGGTCTGTTGGACCTCCATGTTCTCCTTTCTTAGACTAAGTAAGTGGTCCCTTCGATATTCAATTATTCCGCAGGTTTACAAAACTTTTATGTGTGATTGACTTCAATGGTTAGTTTTAAGTATGAAGGGAGTATTATGGTGAAGGTACCGGTTATTTAGTTATTTTGTACCATGGATATTACTATAGGATTTGTTTCACCTTTTGGGCACCTTGGTCCAGGAATTTGTGCTTTTATAAATAATGATAGGGAATAGTTTTCTAGTAAGGTGTACGGTAGTTTTTGGGTGTGAGAGGTGTACTAATGTTGTGTTTTGTTGTTGTTTGGTGTTTTGCAGAGATATATCCACTCAAGGGAGTTCTGCGAGTGGTCAACACTTGAGTACATTACTGGGATTGGGTTTTTCAGATCAAGATTGGGATGTGATGGACCATGCCACCATGTGGCATATAGCACGGATGGGGGATGTGCCCCATAATATGCCCATGTTGATTGCATTATGTGATAGGTGGTGTGCCGATACGTGCACATTTTGGTTACCCACAGGGGAGATGACGGTGACACTAGAGGATGTATATCGCATACTGCGATTGTTAGTGGTTGGAGAGTGAGTACGAGTTATGAAAGTAGTAGATATAGAGCGTTAGATGCACTCGGCTAGACGATATTTTATAGGGGCCCAGGTGTCAGCCAAGGCCCATATTAGTTTGGATGTGATATTATAGTCTAGGGTTCCACAGTTGTGTAAGTTCATCGTAGTGGTGATAACATCATGTATAGTCGTAGAGGGAGGAGGTGTCGACATCTTGTATAAGAGGCATGAAATATGTCGGCAGATTGAGGATGATGGGACTATGTATACGTGGGTGCGATGTGTTACGGCCCATTTATACACGGATTTATATCAATTTACTCATGATGAGAATGGTGGAGGTATAGTGATCACCACACTATTATGTGTATGGATGTATAAGCATATAGCCATGTTGAGGCCGAGTTTCGGGGCCACGAGGAGAATAAAGCGCGACTAGAGATACTTGTGTGATGTTAAGTGTATATCCATAGTAGTAAGATAGACACAAATAGTTTCATATCCCTAATAGATAGGATGGGGCCAAAGTTAGTGATATGGAGGCTATATCGGGATTATGAGGGATGGCTAAGGATGTAACAAAGTTACGATGTATTCGAAAGATGATGTGGCTAGAGAACCGCTTTCCGGGCGTAGCGGAGCTATTTACTGTGGAGAGTATCGTGAAAGTTTTGTATGCCACGGGATGTGTCCCAGATCCATATATATGGTTATGATCTATAAGATCCCCTAGTAGGGTAGAGGCTAGGCCAAAACCTACTGACAGAAGCGATTGACACCACCGGGGCCAAATGAGGCAAAGCTTTGTAATAGTGGTTGTAGATGGAGATGACGTAGGGTGTATAGAGGATTATCGAGCATGGTGGGAAGTGCATCGGTGGGTAATGTTATATCCAGTGTTCGCAGGTGCCATGGAGTTCCCGGTAGGAGGAGCGGGTGAAGGAGGTTTCCTTGAACCCGTAGTGGTGGTGGTGGCGGAGCGTAAGTATATGTTTGTGCTTATAGTGTGACTAAGGAATTATTTATGTTGTTTTTCATGCGTGTAACTAATATGGCGTTGTATGTTGTGTATGCAGGAGATGCCTATTGATCGTTGATAGTAGACAACTCGTTCCGCACATTGACATAGAATGTGTCGAGTGATGTGTTATGTGGAGGGATATTAGAGCACGTGGACAATATCACGGTGAGTATGCCCATATTTTTTAGCTATTGGCCATAGTAGTGGAGACATTTACAATGCTAGTTAGCGAGAGGGACGAGACACGTGAGGAGAATTGTCATTCCCAAGAAGCGATAAGTGGTGGTCCCTTGGCCGGGGCGTGTTCGTAGAATATGTAGATTTACATCGTTAGTTCTCGAGAGAAAAATATGGAGACTTCTATGTTGCGTAGACAGGTGGAGTAGTTTCGGGACGTGAAATGTGTCGTTGGGTCATGGCAGGCATCTAGTTCTAGGGCTCTCACGGTACACGAGAGAGATAGTGATGATAAGGTGTGAGGAGTGATGATTCTATATGATGTGGGGGCCTTGCCTGGTAGTGAAACATGTTTTTGGGATGATGGTGGTATGACGAATATATGTATGGACACCTATTTTTGTTATATATTAGATCTATGTTGAGATGTTTTGCTATTGTAATGTAATGAATATGGTATGGTTCTATTGTTATTTATCACACATGTGTACTAGAATGTATGTGATGAATATAAATTAGTAGGAGGATATGAGTAATGGTAGATAAAATATGCATGGTAGATGGCAATGTAGATAACTAATGTACTATAAAATATGTAGTGCATAAGTAATGATGATAAAATAGAATAAGTGTGGAAATAGATAAATGTATCATAACAAATATGTGAGGAGGTAATAAGAATATTATGAAAAAAGGGGGTTAATGACACCCCCTAGTGTGTGGATGAATAGGCTCATGGAATAAGACTAGTCAATAGTCAAGTATGAACTACGTAAGCAAGAGTATGTCATTAGGAAATGATTGAGGTGTCTAGATGAATGACAAAGCACGTGATGAAAGGTTCTTAGAACTAAACCCTCAACAATCATGTAAGAATCATAAGAACACAAGTGTGTCATCGGGAGGTAAGGTGATAAGAATCACCTACCAAAGACCAAGATGGCGGGTGGATGTGGAGACATGTGGCATGGATGGAGCATGAGTGTATGAAGCAAATAAAAATTCATATGCGGTGAATACGGGATATGCATAAACCGGTGGAAAACCATGAGGTGGAGTAACATGAAGTCTTTGGATAATATGGATGGAGTGTATTGTAAGTAGTGTGGTGGTGGAAATGATGGATGAGGTGGAGAACAAGCATGTCACAGTGGAACATGACAAGAAAAAATTGGGTCCCTAATGGCGAAGACATAGATGGAGTAATCCCACGCATACTGAGGAAGGAGAAAATGGGCACTCACGAGAAGCAAAGGAGATAATGTCGGAGTCCACAAGTTTTTGTATCTTTTCATGCTAGGCAAGGTAATCATTGTCCCTATGGCTAGACATGTGATGATAATTTTAATAGTGTTGTTCATGCTGAAATTATAATCGGTGTGGAGGATGGTGCTTATTGGAGGGTAAGCTACGGATGAAAATTGACATGCAACCTTCAACCACACTCGACCCCCAAGGTCATGCCGGAGTAGCCAATGTTGAATGTGTGTGGCTAGCTATAGGAGGATCAGTGACTAAGATTTGGAAGTGTGATCTTTTAAGTAGTTGAGTTTTAAAAGGGAGATTTAGAGGTTATGAATAGGTAGCGTAAATTCCCTATGGTTTGTTTTCCTAACTTGGATCTAAGTGTTGATCTAGTTTTAAGTGTCCAAATTAACTAACAACCTATGCTACTGCTGAAAGGGAAACTAATCTAAACAAATAAAAACTGAAATATTACAATCATAAACAACAATTTTATTATATTCTAAATAACCAAATCTATTTCTACACTAAAACAAAACAAATAAAATAACCCGGTGTGGTTATTCACATCTTTTAGTGTATTGAAACTAAACTAACTTAAAATAATAACTTTTCCAAATGATCTATGATATGTAGAAAACCTCCTACAAATATTCTCTCCTTCGATCCACAAGGATGGGAAGAAGGGGATCCGTCACTTTGTAGTTGCTATGAAGATTCAAACCCTCTTGGAAATTAATTAATTACTTGCAAATGAAGGAAATTGATTTCTACTCTATTTGATATGATGTAACAATGATAAATTGCAAGAATGAAGGAAATAAAACAACAAATCCAACTTGGAATTCACAAAATAGAGGTAAATCCAATTGTGTAGTAATTTGTCCCCTTAGTTTACACTTTCTCTTCTCTGTGTGATCATATGAGTCCAAGAAATCAAGAACACAAAGGCGTAAGTAGGATAAGGAACTTGAGAAATGGTAGCTTGAAGGCGGTGTGATTGCGAATGCAAGTGGAAGAGAGATAACACAAGTGAACAGAGCTTGGCTATGTAATTTCTAACAAGATTTTGGCAGCAATACTATGCAAGATACACTAAATTCTCATGCCCTTTGCTTGAATACAAGAATGGAATATATAGGAATTGGCTAGGGTGTGTCTTCATGCACAAGGCAGCCTTGGAGTGCCAAATCATTGGGTGAAGATGCGGTGCAAAACTAATTAAATCCATTTAAAAATAGAAGAGGGAAGGAATACCAAGCAATAAAGACTAATTTTAGGTAATTTGGTTCATAAACACGCACTATAAGTTAATTTAAGTGAAATCATGTGTGTTTAAACCACACATGAAGAGTTCTAGAAAAAGTGCGCGGGAGTGCCACCTACCTAAGCAACGGTTTCAGAACTACCGCCTTTGCGGGTGGCGGTCTTGGCACTAAAGGCTAAAACATGCACATAATGAAGGCGGGAAGTTGGAAGATATTATGGAAAAGATAAGGATGTCTAGGCTACAAATATATCTGCGAATGGGTTTAGGAACTCGAACACCTTATGAAAGGACATGAATCATCATTGGCGAATTTTGTAAATCTTTCGACAATGTATCACATGTAATTTGGGTACGTACATATTGCCCCTCGTAGAAGCGTCTTAGCCATGAAAGGGCGTAAATCATAGAGTATGAGTATGGAATTCTCAAAATGGGGAGTTAGAAGTTATACGACACGCCCATGTATCAAAATTTCATCGTCCAAAATCTATCTACCTCGCAAAATGAAAAGAAGACTCAAGTGCAAATAGATAAAATATTGAAAAATAAACACTAAATCAAAATGACAAGAGGACTTACCATTTGTGCATGGATATAGAAGTATACCTATGCCAACGCTCGATTCCTGTGAGCATATGCACTCAAAACGAAGTTATAACAACATATATATATCAAAACAAACTCATTTTTGAATTCATTTGTGCATATCGACTTGGTGATTTTTAAGCTTTAGACCCACGGTATTTGTTTCATTTGTGAGTATGGTTGAATTGGAATGGAATTAGGAAGGGTATTTTGCGTTAGGTTTGGCCCTTTGATGTTTGAATGCTTTTGATAAAAACTCCAAAGAAATTCATAAGTAGAGTGATCATAATAGGGCTCAAAGAGGCGTATAGGCGAGTGTCTTTATTGCTTAGTTTCCTTTTTGTTGGGCATTTATACGATTTTTTTGTATTTCGTGCTCATTATGAGCATTTTTATTGCACCTAGTGTTTGATGGCATTGTACAAAACTATTACACACCATGATATGTACAAATATCTCTTTTTGGCTCAGTTATTCCTTGTATAGAGTTGGGTTCCATTTATGATTTGATTCACGTGTGTACTCTTAGATGTTTAGAATTTCGATTTTCTATGCTTTTGAAATGTATGCGGTGGATATGAATGCTAACAAAATGATTTTTCTTTTTGTCTTTAAATGCTTGATATATGATAATGCAATCACATTGTAATGGTGAACTTTAGTTTCTCTAAGAAGCTTTAGGTACTTCGTATTGTTTTGGAAAAAAATGTGGAAAAAGAGTGATATGATAAGTGAATGAACTTGCCCCACTCCTAACTCCATGCAACCATTAAGATGTGAGGGCTCAACATCAAGAGCCAAAAGGGGCACAAGTTATAGAAATTTGTTAAATGGTAATGATGAGAGAAAGACAAGGATTTGACAAAACCAAATTGAGACAATACAACCTCATTCTACTCAAGTTTTCTTCGTAGTTTAGAATGTGAAATGATTTATAGTTTATCTATACTTAGATCCGTAGATGGCCACTTGGTTGACAAAATCTGGTTTTGAGGTTTTAAATTCTTTTGGAATTTGAACATCTAACTCACTTTGTTCTGATTTATGATTTCACAACATTTGAATGAACTATTTCTAACTTTCAAGTTTGTCAAAGAGACCCCCTACACCTTGCCCCATGCTACTAGTAGGAAGTATGGGCTCATCACCATGGACAAGGCATAAGCGAGTAAGGGCACTTCTCTCCTTTCACAACCCTACATCACTAGTAAGAGATGCAGGATCAACACCAAAGGTTGGTAGGAAAAGAAATATGTAAAATAATTTTTTATTTTTGTGGATTTACATTTGACTTATTTATCTTAGGAAAAATGTCTAGAATGTTCTTATTTCCAAAGAGATATATATGGGATAGATGCAACACCATGAAGCTTCTAGAATAGACTATAGTAAAAGACACATAATCTAGAAGAAGCCGTGAGTAGAACCAAGTATGTAGGCATTGATATGGTTATCGTCAAAGCTTTGTATTATCTTGCTTGGATTGATGAAATGATTTGGAAACAATTGATGACACCATGAGGATTTAAAGAGATATGATTTGAATGTTTTGCCAATGTTTTCATAAGTTTTTAGGAATTGCTATAAGAATAAGTCCCTTGATCACAAATTTTATGAAATGAGCTAGCAGATGAAAATGTAATGCGGATGCAATAATATACATATGGAAATGCAGGTGAAACTACATGTCATGATGTCTAAGGTGAAGAAATTTGATGAATATCGAGTTCTTTCCCCTAAAATTAAACAATGGATAACCATTATCCTCAAAATTTCCATTCTCTTGACAAGGGCCTACCATTCCGTGTTTAAATTTACAACCCTTGCCTAGAAGTGTAGATGTCCTATCATTAAAATCATTTTTTCGAAAGAGGCATTTGTGAACCTCTTTATCACATTCTTGAAACATGATGTGTGAGTGAGAATGACTATGCTTCTTGACCTTGTTTCCTATGTAGAACATTGTGTTTACTTGTGACACTTGCTAAATGATGAGGCCTTTCCCCATGGGTATGGTAAGCTTAGTTTGAGACACACACGGGTTGGGCCGGGTTTATAATAGAACAAACCTTAGAGATGGTTTTGATGGCCATTGTTTCAATCTCAAATCTCCATTCTTCATTTTTTAATTCTATCATGTTCACACCTAGACCTAGGTCGTCAAAGGGAAGAGATGCTAAAAGCCGAGAAGACTACCCATCCCACCTGTGGTTCAAGCAGAGGAAGATCAAATCGTCACTCTCTAAGAGTTTCATAATTTATGATGTGGTTTTAGTGGACACTATTTCCACAGATATTGATTTACCCTTATCTATTTTTGCCACCTCAAATGTTTTTGGGTCAATAACTTCAGCCTTCGGCATACCCGGGTGATCGGGACTAACTCTTTTGATGGAGGTGGTTTTTTCAATTGATTCACAAGAAGTTCATACTCTGTATGGACTCCTTTATTCTTCTTGAGGTTTTCTAAGTGTATATCGAAGGGCTTAGGATCCCCTTGAGTGATGAAGACCTTCCCCAAATGGAGGAATCTAATCTCTTGGAACATGGTAGAGGGGATAGCCTTCATTCGATGAATCCAGGGTCTCCCGAGGATCATGTTATTACTTGTTTCCCTGTTGATAATGTAAAAATCTGTCAAGATGGTTTTAGATGAAGCGTGACTAGAAGAACTATGGTTCCAATCGAGGTCTCTTTAAGAGTGTCGTACCCCTGTAAAGTGTTTCTTGTAGAGGAATAATTTATCTCTCCATATCCCAACTTTTGCAAGAAAGATAAGGGAACCACATTTATAGCAGCCCCATCATCAATCATGGCTCTCTTAATGTAATTATTATAAACCCAGTTTGTAAAAATAAGGCAATATCACTCTTCGGGTGATTATAAAAATAAGCCAATATCACCTCTTCGAGGCGATTGTAAAAATAAGGCAATATCACCTCTTGGGTGATTTCAATGTCGAGATGGAATCTTTTCTATATCGAAAACAAACCCAGTATCCCTATCATTATGTCACAGAAGGTTGTATGTCAAAGTCAATATGATTTATTTGAGCCTTTGGGAGGTTGCGTAACATGGATGAGATGACCAAGACCTAGTGCATTGAGCAACGTAGAACAATGCACAAGTGAATTCTTGAAAGAAATCTAGAATTAAAATGTGAGAAAATGTCTTGTTCAAATCCAATATTAAACCATAGGTTCCTCTTTGGTTTTGAAATTGTAGGAACGTCATCGCGTGGGAAGGAAAGAGTGAGTAGGGGGTTGTGAAATGTACTCCTTTGTTTGATTTGTTGCATTATTTTTGACTCGGCCTTTAGCTTGACTTACCCCAAGATTTTTGCATTATCATTTAAAGCGAGGTTAGGAGAAACTTGAGAGTTGTTAGAAGTTGAGGCTTCATCCGATCGTTGTTTCCTATATGAATACCATTATTTATATTTTGAGGATAAATTTGGGAATCCCGGGACATTTAGGGTTTGCATTTTGACGTGTGATAGGTGCAGTATCACTAGGCTGCGAGTTTGTTTCGAGGATTTATTAGGAACATGTCTACAAAGAGCTGCGTTTGGTTTCTGGAAGTCTTTCCAAACTTGTTGCAATCGTAAAAATCCTTGTATCATTCTTGTGAACCCCATAGAAACCACAATACAAATTAGGATCATAATCTCAAGGCCTTTGGTTTTCACTTTGTTGCGGTCCAAAATTATGATTGTTGTTCAATTGCTAATTGTTATAATTAAAATTTGGGAACCCCTACCCTTGGTTTTGGAATTGGTTCGGATACCCACAGGGTGCGATTAGAACCTTGGGTCTACACTTTCCTTTGTTGTTGTTTTTGTTGAGGATGATTAAAATCCACAGCGTTGATTGAGGGTGAGAAATTATTATTTCTCTGATTATTTCCATTGTTGTTGTTGTTGTTGGTAGTATTTGTATTGGGAGAGTTAACAACATTGGGTTTCTTGGGATGATCGGTAACACCATCAGTTGTAACCCTGTGATTCTTATTAAGGACCTTTGGTCCCTGATTATTTTTGCGTTGTTGGAGTAACCAGGGTTATTTTGTTAGGAATGAATAACCTCCCATTTGTTCCATAAGTCTTATGACCATTGTCAATGGCTTCTTGATCAATCCGAAGAGCACCTTCTAGCACCTCTTTGTATCTCCTTAGCAGGAACTTTTGGACTTATTCCTTTGTCTCTCTATTGAGGGAGTGGAGGAACAAATCAAAAGCTTCGTCTGATCCATATTTGGAGTACTTGCAAAGGAATAGAGAACCTATCGCCACCTTTGAATGAAGTGGGAAACAAACTCATTGTGTTCTTGTTTGATATGAAGGAATTCTCTTATTCATGTCCTTAAAAGTTTATTCATATCAAAATCCTTAATAAACTCTAACACGAGTTACTTGAAGAAGTGTATTGAAGCCTCCTGGTATCCTATATAGTACCAATCAAAATCGATACCTCTTAGCATCTTAGGGAAAATCTTCACTACAATTGCATTCCACGGGAGAAGCTCTCGAATGGCCATTACGTAAGCTTTGATGTGAGCGTTAGGATCACCATCCCCTTTGAACTTTGGAATATTGGGCAAGGGTTTTGGGATCATGATAGTCCGGGATGGAGAAGTCTAGCGACTCTTTAAGATATTCAGAATAGGTCCCCATTGTGTATGTTTCACCATTAAAATCCTTTTTGGGGAGGTGGAGGTTATGTCGATTGCTAAAATGGTACAAAATAGACATTTTTTGGGGCATATGACATCCCTTGTGGCTAACCATATGGACCTAGGAAAGTGTACATATCCGCATTGTGGTTACTTAGAGTACATGTGTATGTAAGGGGGTTGATTATTTTGATATGGAGTTGAAGGCACAAAGCCAAGGAATGTTGCATTTCCAACTGGTATGGCGTTTGAGAACGCACTTTCGGTAGTAGATATTGTAGATATCCATATGTGGCATGAGGGGAACACCCAAGGTTCCCATCCTAGTTATCAAATCTCCGAGGATTGGAGTGCTCACATAAATCATAGGAGTTTACACAATAGGTATTTTCCATAATTAATGTGGATAGTGAGAAACTCTTACTTTCCCTGTGTATGAATTTTGAGTGTTTTGGGAAATCTCTAACTCTTTGAATTTGTCTACTAACACCAAGATGATGTCACCCACGTTGATGGGGTGGTTTTTTTTTGGTGTTTGTTGTTGAAATTTTGGAGGTTGTTGAGGAGAGTGCTATCTTGTTATGAATTGTTTGTTGTTCTTCCACCCCTCATTGGTAATGTTTTCCATTGTTGGAGGGGTAGTGATATTGTTTTAGAGCAAGAAATCAACATGTGCTTACAACTTTCAATAGTCCAATTTATATTATGGAAGCGTTGTTTGCTTCTAGTATATCGTGCTAAGTAATCCTCATCTTGGGGCGGAGTTGAGTCCATTTTGCATGCTAATGGGTTGTCAGAAAAAAAACTCGAGGAGACAAAATTTCCTCCCCAGTGAAAGTCATGTTGTTAGAACTTGAATTCTCATGAGGATGTGTCTGTGTGATTTGGTCAAGCTCCTCGATACGTATGGAGGAACCAACATTGGTTCCCTGAAGAAGAGGATTTTGAGCTGAGTAGTTGAATGGTTATCTTCCGATATAGAGAGAGAGAGGTGATTATTGTTGTCTACTTGGTTTATAGTCATAGACATCGAAACCCTGGGATGGGTCTAACATATTCATTGTATCCCGACATATTCGGGGGGTATAAGAATACCCACAGAATAAAGGGAGAGGAAGATGGATGAAGAAAGTTGAAATCTTTAGAGACTATCTCTTCACGTCAAGTTCACCAATTTGTAAGGATGAAAATTGACATGAAACCTTCATTCGAACTTGACCCCAGGAGTCGTGCCAAAGGAGCTGATTTTGAATGTGTGTGGATAAATATAGGAGGATTAGTGACTAAGAACTTTTAGTGTGATATCCTAGTAGTTTAGTTGGAAAAGGGGAGATTTAGAGGCTATGAGCGGGTAGCGTAAATTCCCTATGGTTTGTTTTCCTAACTTGGATCTAATTATTGATCTAGTTTTAAGTTTCCAAATTAACTAACAACCTATATTCTTTGCTGAAAGGAAACTAATCTAAACAAATCACAAAAGCTGGAATATTACAATCAATTTTTTTACTTCTATTCTAATTAACCAAATCTATTTCTACACTAAAACTAAACAAGAAAACTAATCGAGTGTGGTTATTCACATGTCTTTGAGTGTATTGAAACTAAAATAACTTTAAAATATAAGTTTTCCAAATGATCTATGATATGTAGATGACATCCTATAGATATTCTCTCCTTCGTATCCACAGGATGGGAAGAAGAGGATCCATCACCAGGGATTTCTATGAAAGATTCAAACCCTCTTGAAATTAACTAATTACTTGGAAATGAAAGAAATTGATTTCTACTCTATTTTATATGATGTAACGAGTGATAAATTGCAAGAATGAAGGAAATCAAACAAAAAAATCCAACACAAATTCATGACAGGAAGGTAAATCCAAGCTGTGTAGTAATTTGTCCCCTTATTTTACCCTTTTCTTTCTCTGTGTGTTCATATGATTCCAAGGAATCGGGAATGCAAAGGAAACAACAGGAGAAGGCACTTGAGCAATGGTAGCTTTAAGGCGATCTGGTTGCAATGCTAGTTAGGAATGAATAGAATATATAGGAATTGGTAGGTGTTCCTTCATACACAAGGCAACCTTGGAGTGTCAAATAATTGGGTGAAGAGACAATTAAAACTAATTAAATCCATTTAAAAATAGAAGGGGAAGGAATACAAAGCAATCAAGACTAATTTTAGGAATTTTGGTTCATAAACATACTAGAAGTCAAGTTAAGTGAAATCACACGTGTTAAAACCACACATGAAGAGTTATGGAAAAAGCGTGCGGGACCGCTTACCACTGCCTTGCGGGAAGTGGTTTTAGAACCACCTCCTAGGTAGGGTGGCGGTCCTAGCACTAAAGGCCAAAACATGCACAAAATGAAACGAGAAGCTGGAAGAAAGTGTGGAAAAGCTAAGTAAGGATGTCTAGGCTACAAATATACACTACGAATGGGTTTAGGAACTCGAACATCTTTTGAAAGGACATGAATCATCATTAGGGACTTTTGTAACCATTTTTGACAATGTAGCACATGTAATTTTGGGTGCGTGATTTTGTAGGCAATCAATCAATCACTCATTGAGTAATATGCGAGTATATCATGTGGCCGAGTGTGAGGATAAAATTACAAAGGCTCACATGAAGGAGGTGCAATTGTGGAAGTAGGATCTTGTCGTGGAACTAGAGAAGAATGTTAGGCTGGGAAGAAGAGAGTGGAGCTTGTTGAGAAGGCACCTTAGGAAATGGTCAAGGTGGTTGTGGATGTTCATGGATGGTAAGGTGGGAGGAACAAGTATGGAACTAGTGGATAAACATGTGAGGGTGTAGTGACATGTGAGGAGGAAATATAATGTTACTATTCTAACTTCGGGGGGGTTTGGGATCTCATCCCAGTAGAGGTAGTTCCAACTATGAATAGAAAGGTAGGAGGAAGGAAGGAACGAGGAGGATAGATCTGAAGGAAGAAAAGAAATGAATTCCAAGATGGAAAGGTCAGAAGGTTTATGCTTTGGGCTGGTAGTAAATAGAGCCAAACTTACTTGCATAAACAATTAAAGCAATACTTGATGAACATATGACAATAGTAGGAATGAATCCAATAGAATAAAAACATAGATCTAACTTAAGAAAGATCTGATGCAAATAACACATACATTAAGCACAAAGTCTGAATATATGTATTAATATTTCTTCTGTTACAAGAAAACACAAAGTCTTTCTCTCCTCACTTCTCTTTTCATACAAAAATGTCCACCTAGAATACAACAAGTATTCTAGTATTTATAGAAGGAGAGGAGGAAAGAAGACAAAAAAGCAAACCCACTACTTACAAAATATCTTACAAGATATTTACAAAAGATCTAAAAAATATCTAAAAAGTCAACAGTTGACTTGGGCAAGTTTTGGATGGCAACATCCCATGGTGCAACATGGATGAGGTCATCATGTATGCCAACATGCTTTTTTTAATATTTTACAAAAATGATCAATGCATCACTAGAAAGGAGAAACTACTCCTCATCATCCCTCTGCTCAAACTTGGTGTCTTGCTTTTGATCAGGAGAGTCGATGTGACACTGTGCTCGATATTCTACAAAACTTGCTGATCATTGCTTGAAGTTGATCATGGTTGGGACCATTAAAATGGTCATGAATGACTTCACAGGTTTCTTTCTCATTCTTGAGCTTGTCAGGTAACTTGGTGAAATTTCGCATGCATCGATTAAAAAGCCAATGAAATCACGGCAGGCCAAGAGGTTATTGATTGACTCTCGGTCAAAAGTGACCTCTGTGCCAAACCTTGAGTGATGATAGCCTTGAAATGCTGGAATGTATCATCTACTTCCCTCAAGTTATATGATTCACTGAGCATCTCTGGAGCCATTTTTGTAACTATCTGCTCCATGTTGTATCATGCTTCCAGGGCTTCATCTTTGATTTTATCGATTCTCTCCAGGATATATTCCATCTATCAACCCGGTAATCTAATGCAGTGAGAGCCTTATTATGTGCATGTGGGTGATTGATAACGCCGACCTTCAATAGGTCATCAATGTGAGTAGTTAACCATTGCTTGGAATGTTTCATGCTGCAACCTAGCATTATCCAACTCTTCGATAGGGAACTTGCTACTGCTTGTAGCTCCTTATTTGCTTGAGTTATATCTTGATAGAGCAATGTAAACTTCCCAAGCATTTCTTCACCATCTCTGAGGATCCACTCAATCCAGGATGATACTGTTGTGCCTTGTTCACCAATCTTAACATATTCATTTATTTTCTCTCTGACTGGGAACTTGAATGGGTTCGGTGGCAGTCACAGGAGGAGCGTTGCCCATTTTCTACAATGCTTGTAGGAGATGTTTGTTTTGTTCTTTGAGTATCCTTTTCCTCTTTTTACCTCTTGGAGCTTCTTGCAGAGAGCATCCACAACAGACAAGGCTTCCCCTTGTAGGATTTCAGATGAGGTCCCCATTGTGACTTGAGTCACCGTGAAGTCTATGGGAGACAGATCTTCTTTTCTCTTGGTGGGATCTAGGAAAGCTATCTCCATGACTCTCTCCCCGAAGTGCCTTTAGAAAAGTGAGTTATCACTTTCTACTTCTTGGTTCCCTTCTTTGGAATAATGGAGAAATCCATGGCCGTAATGGGAACTTTCCTCTTATGTTGGCTCAGATGGTCAAAAATCCAACCAGGACTTATGGGAGTGGGAGCGGAGGAAGAAGAAGAAAACGGGAGTGAGAGGGGAGAAACTATAGAGGCCTCAGGGAAGTGTGTTGAAACACTCGGTGGTGGCATTGATAGGGAGTCCAATGCACCGATGCTTATGGGGCTGGAGTTACTAACGGAGAAGAGAAGGATGTGGAAATGGAAGGGATCTTCATTAGGATTGAGGAAATATTGGGTGACAGATCCATGAGAGAGGAGAAGATGGAAGAGGTGGGAGATGGAAGGGAGGAAGGGAGAGGAGAAGACACATCCATAGGAATAGATGCTTGAATGACAGGAGGAGGAGAGAGGAGGAAGAAGAAGGAACATGGGTACCTCAGTAGTTGTAGTTGTGATAACATCCTTGGGTGGATGTATCCATTGAAACATCTCTTTTTCTTCATTACCTGGAGACACCAGGTCAACTACTTGCTTCTCAGAAGTAGGAGGAAGGCTTCGAGGAGTTGGAAGAGTTTCTTCTTACCTCTTGCTTGGTTCTCCCCTCCTTGTCCTTTCCTTTTCCTTTTGGCACATGGTCCGCCTTGGAGGTGCACTGCCTGAAGGAGAAGTAGTGAAGTCAACTCTGAGGTATGTAAGGCCATTCTGATTGCACCAATGTTTGGTGTGCTGTAATGTGGGTTTAACCCTTTCTTGAATGGTCTTTGGTGCTTTAGCTCTGTCGATCTCTGTGAATGGCCAGTTGTCCCCATCTGTGTCAATGTAAACCTGATCAATTTCTTGATCAGTCTCTTTGAATTTCTTTGGGACAATGGCATGCCATAGTGGATGATCTCCTCCAGAGCCAAGTCGGGAGTGATCCTTTCACCTAATGTCTATCTCATGTGTTAGGTCTATCCAAATGTCCTCGATCTCGGGAACATGGATGGGATCAATTTTTTCCTTTGGGAGGCAACTCCGGCAGTCAAAGGTTGGCCTTGCTGGGAAGTTGTGCTTTAAATTCAGCATAGCTCTAGCTCAACATACATCTCTCGTGCTTTGGCAAGTGTAGGGCAGGTGTATCGGCCAACTATAAGGGGGAATGGAGTTCCTCCTTTCTTTCTCTTCATGCACTTTTCATGATAAGTGATTAACTACCTTGAAAATTCCAGGAGGACCAGCTTTGGCCCTGCAAACCTTGGTAGCTTCATTGGTTCTCCCTCAAAATTCACAGCTCTGAGGTATGTGAATGTGGGGAATTGTGTGAACAATGCTCCCCATTTCTTTGTAGCAGCAATCACACTCGGGCTGGTTCGATTGTGTCTCATGTTTGGTCTCAACAAATAGAATACCTCATAGAAGAAGGCATCATTTATTTTGGAGAACTGGGAGATGCTGGCTTTGAGCCTTAGCTCTAGGTAGAACTCATATATCTTGACTTGGGGCCATACCCCATTTCGAGTTAACCTGTGAAAAATCCCTTTCTGATGCAGCAACGTATACAACGTAGGAATTCATGTAGAACTTCCCAGTTGTTAGAACTTGTTGAAGTTGTTGTGAGATGGTGTCACTGTATGATTTCACCCTAACCAAAGCGTTGATCAGGTGCATTCTTGCTCATATTCTCCAGGTATCTCAACATCCACTTGTGGAAATAATGGGCATCAGGGAGCCCAAATACTCTACTCAAGAATGTGATTGTATCACTCAATTCTTCATTAAAATCACTTCGGTGGATGGTTTGTGGCCATCTGGACACCGACTTCTTGTTCTTTAGATAGAGTTCATTCATCATCTACATGCATTTATCTTCATTATCATCCCATGCCTTCTTGCAGTCTTCAATACTTATTTCCACATATTTCCTGTGATGAGGAATGCCCAGGATCATCTCAAAGTGATGAGCTGTGAGGTTTATGATTGTCTCGTTGTTCTTTATTTTTGACACATCTAGTGTCTTTGTTATAACATCGAAACCAACAACATGATAAACTCATTATTTACGGCACTCACTTCGGAAGCCCAGCTGCAAAGTGCAATCCACTACCTACTAATTTGTTCATCCATGGGCCACTGCTTTCCTTGGTGGTCCTTACCCAAAATCATCCATGTCAATATGACCCAGCTCAGAGTCTCTGATGTCAAGGTCACACTCTACATATGAGTCGGCATTCTGACTCTCTGGTACTTATACTTCATTTCTTGCTCTGATTTAGCTTTAGCTTTAGCTTTAGCTTTAGTTGGTTTCTTGCTTGATGAAGACATATGTGAGCTTGAGGATGGATGTTGTTGTTCTACAAGAAGAATCAAGAAGGTCCAACATAGAAGAGCCATGTCAACCATCATGTTATTCATAATGAAAGTTTGAAGAATAACAAAACACCTTAGAATGTGTGAGAAAATAGTTAAGTTTAGCTTGCAGAAGGAAGAATGAGCAATTTTAAGCCTTAGGGCAAGGGGAAGTTTACAGGGTTGCATGAGGATTTTTTATGCTTTGGCACATTTGGAAAGTGTCGACATGGAAAATTGTGCAAGTGTTGACATGAGAAAAGTTGCACCAAGTTTAGAAAGGGCAATTTTGAGAGGTGTTACATGAAAAATTTCAGTGCCAAAGGGTAAAGCGCAGGGCACGGATCTGCAGACAACATGTCATGTTGATGTTGTGGAAGTTGCGCTTGCGCCTCATGAAAAATCTGGTAAGTGTTCTTTGGTTGGTGTGGAAAAAATTTTTGTGTTACATGAGTTTAAAAGTGCCCAAAGCACAACTTTGGAAGAGGTGTAACATGGAAAAATAACGCGCACACTTTCTTTGGTAACATCTTAAAAATTGTTTGATAATTTTGGCAATTTCTTGATTTCTTTTCCTCTCTCTTTTTGGATTTGTTTGATGGCGAAGAGAGGGTTTTTTTGGCAAGGCAAACAAGCAGGGAAAGATGGTTTTTGGTTTTTTGAGGTAGGGGCCTTCAGTTTGTAGATCTGGAAGGAGAGGAAAAGAGGGTTTCAAGTTGGTTTGTAGGATTTTAGGTTCTTTTAGATTTTAATTTTTGATACAAGCCTAACATTAAACAACAAAAAAAAAACCAAAATGGGAGAGGAGCCACTTACCCCATTTATAAAAGATGAAGAAAAACGCGGGGTCCATGAAGCTCGAAAAATGGCACGTGAGGGTTGATGAGGATGGATGGCGACACATGTGTAGAGAAAATACCTTTCACAATTTTCAATTCATGAAAATGACATGTGTCGAGTGTTCATATTTATAGAAAAATTGGCATTTATGACCTCACCACCACTTTTTGGCATGATTTTGGGAGTGTCGACATGAGGAAAATTTGCGCTTAGAAAATGCTTAGTGCAAATGTTTTTGAGTGTTGACACAATATTTTTGGAGCGCAAAAGGACCAAAAGGGGCAAATGTTTAGTGATGTTGACATAACAATGAGTTCTGCATGAATGGAAGGATTAAAGGGGGCAAGGTGTGTCGACACTGAAAAATTGTGCCTAGTGTAAAAAGGGCACAATTTTGTCATGTCGACACACAAAAATTTGCTGTGCACTAAAGGATTAGCTAAAAATGTGCTAAGTCTTGAAATGGCTAAGTCCTTGATTTTGATTTTTTGAAAGGAAGTTTTGGGCTATTTCAAACATTATCAAACTTCCTTGGGGCCAAAACAAAATTTTTGGTATAGTTACTGCAAATTTCCTTGTCAATTTTGCAGGATAACAGTTGGCTCTTTCTGGGGACTATCTTTGAGTGAAACTTAAGGGTAGAGAATCCCAGATTTTCATGTGCCTATCCATTGGGTTACAGAGAGTCAAAAACAAGGGTGACCAAAAGGTGAAAAAAAAAAAACACAAAGGAACATAAAAGCAAACACACAACGAAAGCAAACACAAAAAGAAAAAACAAGAAAACTATACAAAGAAGAGAGAGCAAGCTCTACTTCTGAAGATCTTCGAGTGTTTCCACTATAGGGAAGTGGGAGCTTGGTTCCATCCAGATATGAGAGATAGAAACTATTCTCTCCATTGAGATGCTTGATTTTGTATGGCCCTCTCCAAAGAGAGTCAAACTTCCCATGCATACCTTTCGGTTCTCTTCATTTGTCCCACAGAAGAACAAGATCTCCCACTTGAAATCTCTTTGCTTAGCTTTCTTGTCGAAACAACCTCTTAACTTGATTCGATGTTCGGTGATCTTGTTCGACCACTTTCACTCACTTTTCTTCAAGTTCCATCAAGTACATAATCCTCTTTTCAAGAGAATTCTAAAAGTTTCATCTTCAATTGCTCGAGCTAAGCGCAGAGCAGGAAGTTCTGCGGAGATAGGGATTTCAGCATCGATCCCATATAACACCTGGAAAGGTGACATGCCGAGAGACCTCTTTGGAGTGATACGATCCACCCACAAAGCATCATATAATGATTTGTGCCAGGACCACTGGTTTTCATCAACTAGCTCCGTATGATAGTCACCAGGTTCTTGTTGTTGGATTCTGCCTGACCATTTCCTTGAGGATAATAATCGAAGCATGAGCCAAGGTTATTCCATATCCATAACAAAAACCAATTACTTCCATGTGAAGAGAAGTTGGAAGCATTATCAGCAATGATTTTGTGTGGAATGCCAAATCTCACAATAATATTCTCTTTGATGAAGTTGCAAACAACTTCAGAAGTGGCATGCTTGATAGGTATGGCCTCCACCCATTTCGTGAAGTAATCCATTGTTGTTAGGATGTAACTATGTCCAGCACTCGATTGAGGATTGAGTGCTCCAATGAAATCAATTCCCCATTGTCTGAATGGTTCATCAATGATGACGGGCCTGAGGGGAAACACAGCCAACTTTGGTTTGCCAATGAACTATTGGCAAAGTTCACATTTTGCTACCCAGGTGGCTGTATCTTGAAATAGCGTTGGCCAGTAGTACCTGCCCGAATGATTTTATGTGTTGTCATGGATGAGGAGAAGTGACCACCACGTAGGCTGAGTCATGAAAACTCTCCAACAATTTTACTATTGCTGGCTTATCAACACATCATAGAAAAATGTCATCAATTCCACGTTTGTACAATCCATCATCCCATATGACATATCTTGCGGCTCTGAGCTTCACCATTCACTTTTCCTTTGTGGTTAGGTGAGTTGGGCACTCACCATAGGTGAGAAAGAATGTGATGTCGAATACCATTCATCATTGGTTGCGACAAATAAAACCATGGGCAAAGAATCCACTTTCTCCAGTTCATTTTGTTCTCCATCAATGTGATCAACTTTCTCTTCAGGTACCTCTGAGTCTTTATTTTCAGCCATTAGCTGACACAGGCCCTTACCTCTTACCAACTTGGTTGGTTTGATGTCTAGATCATATTCTTGGACCTTTGTGATCCAATTCCCTCGTAAGCTCCCTAACTCCTGTTGAGTCAGGATAGACTTAACAACTATGTCAGGAACCAACACTACTGTATGAGAATTCAAAATATAGTAGCGGAAAATTCTTGACTACTTTTACCATGGAAAAGGCATGCTTTTCCAATTGTGACATCTTCAGTTCATGAGGCTTAAGAGGAGAGCTCATGAAAGCAATCGGGGATTCAATATCCTCGGAGTTCTTTTGCATCAAGATAGCTGATACAGTATGCGCAGATGCATAACTATACATGATGAAGTCTTTGCTGAAGTCAGGACACACTAGAATAGGAGCATGAGTGATGGAGGTTTTTATGTCTTCGAATGATGTCTTGCCTTCCTCACTCCATCAGAATGTTTGGGACCCTTTCATCATATTAGATATATGATGAGTCTTCTCAACAAAATCGGAACAAAGCGTCTAAGAAAATTTACCTTTCCGAAAGAAAGAGTGAACACCAGTCTTGCTTGTAGGAAAAGTAAGGCTCTGAATAGCCTTGACCCTTTGACATCTATCTTAGTTCCTTCTCTGCTGATGACATGTCCTAGCAGCTTTCCTTTGGTGACCCCAAAAACTGACTTCTTGGGATTTAGCAAAATTCATGCTCTCGGCATCTGATCAAGACTTGTTCCAAATGATCACAGTGATCACTTCATCTTTTGGAGAACACGGTCAGGTCATCTAGGTAAACTACGATGACTTTTCCCATCATACCTTTGAATGCAAAAGTCCATTTCTCATTGGAAGGTGGCACGGCGTTGATCAAACCGAATGACATTTTGTTGTAGGTGAAGGTACCCCAAGGAGTGGTGAATGTTGTTTTGAACTGATCTTCAGGCGTGACTTGAATTTGATTGTAACCTAAAAACCATCAAGCATAGACAACATTTCTAAACCGGTTACTTCCTGTAGCACTTGATCCATTATCGGCAGTGGATAGTTATCTTTTAAGGATGACTGGTTCAAGTTGTGAAAAGTCACGCATATGCGTATCTCACCATTCTTCTTCCACATAGGCACAATATTTGCAACCCAGGTACTGTGATGAATTGGAAAAATAATTCTCATCCAACATCTTCTAAATTTCAGCTTGGATGGTACCCAAGATTTTGGGGTTGTAATGCCTTTGCTTTTGATGAAAAGGCTTGACATCATCCTTGAGCGGAATGTCATGCCGAATGTCCTTTGGCTTGAAAGACTTTAGATCAGCATAAGACCATGCTAACACATCCATGTACTTTTTCAGCAACTTAACAAATTTTCACTTTTCCTCGGGCGTACAACACTTCCCGATATTCATGGAATGAGGATGTTCCACAATACCCAGATTGATGGATTCAGTTTCTAGAGAAGAGGAAGGATCATCCTGTCACTTTTTCTTGACAAAATGGTCATGATTATCAAATAATCATTCTAAGGAAACCAAACCTTTTGAATCTTATTTCCTTTGAGTTGTATCACTGTATCTTTTTCAGATTCATGTGCTTGACCGGTGAGAGACTCACGACACGTAGAAGTTGATCCATCAAAATGAAGTTCTTTGAAATTGTCAACTTTCTCCAAGGTGATAAGTTGGTTGTCATCATTGAACACTTGCCAGTGTTGTGAATTATCTAGCACACTTGGGTGAAAAACCACCTCAATGGTATATGTATCTATTTTTAACCCTAGGTGAGGGAGCATGAGAGAGGCTGAGATGGCCAATGAATCAGCCATGTCATTTTGAGCTCATGGAACTACTTTGATTGAGAAAGCATCAAACTCTTCGATGTTATCCCATACTTGCATTGCGGTAGTGTCTGAGCGGTCATTTTTACTTGATATATCCCTTTTACCTGATTGACAATTAGCTCAGCATCACCTTGCACTCTTAGATTCTTGATTCCCTTCTCTTTTGCAGCTTGCATGCCAAGTAACAAGGATTCATACTCGGTAGTATTATTCATATTGAAGAACTATAACTTGAAAGAAAAAGGAAAATCTCCTCTTCGGAGATATATTAGAACAACCCCAGCACCGCATCCACTTGTCATGCAAACTGCCATCAAACTACAATGTCCATACTTTGTTGAGATCCTCTTTTTGGATGAGAACATCCATTCTATCTAGTTGGTGGATAAGAAGTAGTTCCCCATCCCTGATGATTCGAAAAGAATCTGAGCCTTAGGGTCATCAGAGTTGGTGACTAGATATTTCTTTTGTGACTCTGGTTCCAATGTCTACATCACCCCTTTGATAGGAATCTTGGCTTTGGACCAGTCCATATGAATTTCCCCACCAACTTCTTTACAAAATCTCCTCCCTAGCAATATCCTATATGTTGCTGGAATATCAGCTACGAGAATAGTCATTTTTACCCTTTTCTCAGGAAATGCCATGAATGCAAACTACGCATCCTTGATCTGACCAATCAATGGTACTGTTTTTGGTTTCCATGGAGTAGCATCTGCCAAAAGGTTTAGTAAGTGTGAGGCCCAAAGCATGGGTGACCTTTGCTGGCATAACATTATCAGAAGCTCCAGAATCAATTATACAGTTACTTAGTTTATGACCATTGATCAGGAGAGATAGGTAAAAAGGTTCAATTTTCCTACCGATGCGGAAGTCGAGGCAACATTTATGTGAGATGTAGGAGGAATGGGAAGAATTCCTTTTGGGGAAATGGGAGGAGGGATGGCAGCTTAGCTTTGGATATACTTAGTTAATCTTATAAGTTGCTCTGGGTTGGACTGAAGGTACTCAACTTCAGACATCTGGATCTTGGTCTTTTTGGCATGATCAATTATATCGAATGCGACCAAGGGTTGTGCTAATGAAGGAATGAGTCCTTCATTTCACATTTGTGGAGGAGGATTACTGGTCTTTATGGGACTGGAGGAAGGTTGAATTGGAGGAGAAATAGGAGGAAAATATTTCTTTACAAAGGTTTAACCGGAGGTTGAGTAGGAAGGGGATTACCTCTTTTAACGATCGTTGGAGGAGGAGTTACCACAGCCTTTTCCTTTTGTTTTTCAGCAGCAACCTTTTCTTCTTTTCCTTGTGAGTGAGTGAAAACCATGTATGATTGTCCACTCACATACCCTTGGGTACCCTCTTCTTCATCAGATTCCTCATCTTCAAATTCCATATACCCAATAGTAGAGTCGCCAGTCGGTTCACCGACATCTTGATCATCTTCACCTTGCGATGAAGGTTCTTCGTAATTTGGATCATCTTCTTCGATTTCAACCAAAGCATTAACTAGAGGGCTTCAATTGCTAACCTTGGAGAAGCGAGCGAGAAAATGCACTTGGCCTTTGGGGGTGTTGTTGGGAGTGAAGTTCCTCCATGGGATATCCCGGTATGGAGTAGTAGATGATGTTTGAGCAATTGCTTCTTTAATGAGAGAAGTCATTCACCATCTTAAGAATGTTGGATCGATGAGAGGTAGCTTGAGAAGAAGTTGAAGCCTTTGATTTTGATGGCTCTCATCTTAACTCACCGGATATAAGAAGGTTGTCTTCTATCCGAATGGCCATAGCTTGAGCAAGGGCCAAGGTGGGTATTTGTTCTGTAAAAGTAAGAAACTTACTTTCGAACTCATGGCATTCAAGAAGAAACACTTTTGATTCTCTAATGTTGGCATCATGGCAAGCGGCACATGGTTGATCAGTGAATTGAATCGGGTGATAAAATCACGCATGGTTTCATTGGTCTCCTTCTTCATGTGAGTGATTTGTGATAATAACAAATGCATCTTCTGAAGGTTTGTATCTGTCTTCAAATGTAGTCCAATGATGTGGCCCAATTGGTGATGGATCTAGCTGGTAAATGTTGGAACCATTCTATTGCAGGCCCTTGCAAGGTCTCCAGAAAGAGACGTACCGATACATCCTCATGAGTCACATCTAGAATGTTGCATGACATAATAAACATAGCTATATGTGCATGTCTGTGCTTTGATTTCCTCCCATCAAATTTTGAAATTTTTGTGATTTCCATGAGGAGGGGGTTGGTGGATGTGGCGGTGCTAGAGGACCCATGGCATTTCCCCATGATAGGGAATTTTTACGCCATTTGAAAAGTAGGAAAAAAAGAACATGAGTAGGGAGTGTGGTTCCACTTAGCAAAAGAACACTTTGCAAGTTGATGTCGAGGCACCTGTGAAATCCGGCTCTTTCGTGGAGGTGAGGCACTTCTTGTTGATCGATCCATTGAGCTTAGTGATGTGAATCATGCTGGAGTGATACTAAAATTGTGCCTTGAAGTAGATCAAAAATTGGATCAACTTCTCCATGAGCTCTTCTGCTATGAGTAAATGGTTCACTCGCCAGCGTACCCATTCGATCTCTGCAACAATTAGGAGTAGATTTACAACAATATTTTTTGTTTATACTTGCTGATTTTCTGATTTTTCTGGCAAAAATCAGCAGCATGTACTTTTTTCAATATTTAATTTTACCCTTTTTAATAACAACCGATTGCGGTTTTCTAACAAAGATTAATAAGGATAAAAGTGGGTCAATTTAGTAGGCTGATTTTCGGATCTTTGACCTGAATTTTGCAAGGTTTTGAAAATAACATAAAATGTCAAAATCTCAGATCTACTGAAATATACAAGTTTTTGTAAAAACTCAACGAACTAAAAGTTTCTATCTGGTCCAGATCTATGGATTTTCATAAGGAAATTTTCAGTTTTGATCACTTATGCAAAAATTTTGATTTTTAACAAAGGGTTAAAATTTGCAATCTGGTAGTGATTTTTGATTTTTAGTTATTTCCTTAGTTCGATCCCCAGTAGAGTCACCAAAAACTGTTGGTCTAAAAATATGTCGGTTAGGCAGGTCATGGGGAAACAGGCCAACAATGTGCAGGGCATAGCCCCTCTTTGAGACAACAAAGTGAAACTAGTTTATTGCTAATCTATCAAGTAGGAATCTGTGCAAATCTACACTATTCTAACTTCAGGGGTTTGGGATCTCATCCCAGTAGAGGTAGTTCCAACAACGAACAAAAAGGTAGGAAGGAAGGAATGGAGGAGGATAGATCTGAAGGAAGAAAAGAAATGAATTCCAAGACGGAAAGGTCAGAAGGTTTATGCTTTGGGCTGGTAGTAAACAGAGCCAAACTTACTTGCATAAACAATTAAAGCAATATTGATGAACATATGACAATAGTAGGAATGAATCTAACAGAATAAAAACATAGATCTAACTTAAGAAAGATCTGATGCAAATAACACACACATTAAGCACAAAGTCTGAATATGTATTAATATTTCTTACATTAAAAAAACACAAAGTCTTTCTCTCCTCACTTCTCTTTTCATACAAAAATGTTCACCTGAAATACAACAAGTATTCTAGTATTTATAGAAGGAGAGGAGGAAAGAAGACAAAAGCAAACCCACTACTTACAAAATATCTTACAAGATATTTACAAAAGATCTAAAATATCTAAAAGTCAAAATTGACTTGGGCAAGTTTTGGATGGCAACATCCCATGGTGCAACATGGATGAGGTCATCATGTATGCCAACATGCTTTTAAATATTTTACAAAAATGATCAATGCATTCTAGAAAGAAGAAACTACTCCTCATCATCCCTCTGCTCAAACTTGGTGTCTTGCTTTTGATCAGGAGAATCGATGTGACACTGTGCTCGATATTCTACAAACTTGCTGATCATTACTTGAAGTTGATCATGGTTGGGACCATTAAAATGGTCACAAATGACTTCGCAAGTTTCTTTCTCATTCTTGAGCTTGTCAGGTAACTAGTGAAAAAAATTTCACATGCATCGATTAAAAATCCAATGAAATCATGGCAGGCCAAGAGGTTATTGATTGACTCTCGGTCGAAAGTGACCTCTGGTGCCAAACCTTGAGTGATGATAGCCTTGAAATCTCTAGAATGTATCATCTGCTTCCCTCAAGTTATATGATTCACTGAGCATCCTTGGAGCCATTTTTGTAACTATCTGCTCCATGTTGTATCATGCTTCTAGGGCTTCATCTTTGATTTTATCGATTCTCTCCAGGATATATTCCATCTGATCAACCCAATAATCTAATGCAGTGAGAGCCTTATTATGTGCATGTGGGTGATTGATAATGTCGCCAATTGAATAGTCGTCAACTCAGTGAGTAGTTAACCATTTCTGGAATGTTTCTTGTTATGCGACCGGCATTATCCAATTCTTCCAAATAGGAACTTACTACTACTTGTAGCTCCTTATTTTCTTGAGTTATATCCTGATAGAGCAATGTAAACTTCCCAAGCATTTCCTCACCATCTCTGAGGATCCACTCAATCCAGGATGATACTTGTCGTGCCTTGTTCACCAATCTTAACATATTCATTTATTTTCTCCTAACTAGGAACTTGAATGGGTTCGGCGGCAGTCATAGGAGGAGCGTTGCCCATTTTTTGCAATGCTTGTAGGAGATGTTTGTTTTGTTCTTTGAGTATCCTTTTCTCCTCTTTTGCCTCTTGGAGCTTCTTGCAGAGAGCATCCATAAAGACAAAGGCTTCCCCTTTGCGTAGGCTTTCGAGATGAGGTCCCATTGTGACTTGAGTCACCATGAAGTCTATGGGAGAAAGATCTTCTTTTCTCTTGGTGGGATCCTGGAAAGCTATCTCCATGACTCTCTCCCAAAGTGCCTTTAGAAAAGTGAGTTATCACTTTTTGCTTCTTGGTTCCCTTCTTCATGATAAAGAAATCCATGGCCACAATGGGAACTTTCCTCTTATGCTGGCTCAGATGGTTAGAAATCCAACTAGGACTTATGGGAGTGGGAGTGGAGGAAGAAGAAGAAATGGGAGTGAGAGGGGGAGCAACTGTAGAGGCCTCAGGGAAGTGTGTTGAAACACTCGGTGGTGGCATTGACAGGAGTCCAACACACCGATGTTCAGGCTCAGAGTTACTAATGGAGAAGAGAAGGATGTGGAAACGGGAAGGGATCTCATTAGATTGAGGAAATACTGGGTGATAGATCCTGAGAGAGGAGAAGATGGAAGAGGTGGGAGATGGAAGGAGGAAGGCAGAGGGAGAAGACATCACCATAGGATAAATGCTTTGAATGAAAGGAGGAGGAGAAGAAGCTAAGAAGGGATGATGGGTACTTTAAGAGTTTGCAGCTGTGATAACATCTTGGTGGATGTATCCCATTGAAACATATATTGTTTCTTCTTTACCTGAGACACCGTGTCGACTACTTGCTTCTCAGAAGTAGGAGGAAGGCCTTTAGATTTCTTCTTGTCTGCTTGGTTCACCCTCCTTGTCCTTTCCTTTTCCTTTCGCACATGGGCCGGCCTTGAGGTGCTCTACTTTCGAAGGAGAAGTGTGAAGTCAACTCCGAGGTATGTAAGGCCATTCTTGACTTTGACCAATGTTCAGGTGCAACTGAATGTGGGCTTAACCCTTTCACGAATGGTTTTCGGACACTTTGGCTCTGTCGATCTCCATGAATGGCCAATAATCATCCCCATCTACCTATGTAATAGAGTAAACACAAGTCTTTCTTGATCGGTCTCTTGGAATTCCTTTGGGATG
>CM031241.1:3415103-3470247 GCA_018340775.1 Taxus wallichiana var. yunnanensis | reverse complement strand
ATTTCCATTATAATGGAGCTATTGATCAATATAAAAGGGACAACCATATCGATACAAGTTGGAGCGTTATCACGATAAAGGATATAGATACAAGTATAGAACAACTTCGATGAAAATCGCAATGATACAAGTAGAGCTCTTGTAAACCAATGAACATCCAAAATAACAGGTACAAGAAGTAATGTAAGAGAAGGTGAGGTTCATCCCACTACTTCTAGATCTTCCATATCCTTCAAGGTTTATAACGGTCCTTGTTATTGCAAAACACAAAGGTAGAGTACCAATTGAAACAAACAAACCGTCAATAAGGTCATTGAAAAAACAAACATTCAATAAGGAAATCATATTACCATAGCTTCAATTACCACCCATGGCAGTGGTCTCACGGTTAAGGTCCACGACGAGCTATTGGCCATACAAATGGAACATAACCGAGCCAAAACATGACCCATAAGGTGAGAAGAAAAGCTCAAAATGGTAAAATGGTGGCCATTAAAACATTTAAATGGAACCCAAATAACAATGTGATGGAGTGAAGCGAAAGCTAAGCTACAAAATTCTAATGTAAATTTCAAAAATGACAAATATAGAGTTGGTTGGGATTAATTTACGTCTTACAACAAAGAATGGAAGTCTAATTTTCCTTTTCAAAATGATTGCAATACACGCTTTTCCACCTTCAAAATTTCAAACTTGACAAATTAACAACTTACACATTTTGCGGTACTGACTTCCTTTTCAAAATGACACATAACAAATAGAGTTGCCATGAATTGTAGCTCACAGATAGGTATGGTTTTCCACCTTCAAAATCTCAAACTTAGACAACTCAAATATATGGTGCCAAACCATCGACTCACACTAAAAAGTTCAAAGAAGAACATGTCTTCATAGTTTTGGAACTTAAATGCATCAAGCATTAGCTGAAATAGGAAAAGAATGATAGCCATGGCAAAAACAAGACATAAAGTAAAATTCTTTCAAAGACAACACACCTTGAGGAGCCAAAGCTTGGCAAAAAAATCCATGACCTTAAATGATCAAATCTCAATTTTTGATTGAATACAACAAAAAACAACTTACACATTTTGCAGTGTACAACTAATGAACCTTTCCACTCCATAGACAGGTCGTGCCGAGAAAATATGCTCATATAATACTAAACCCTCTAATGAAAATAACTCTACAATTCACAGAAAGGCCCTCTAACGTGAATAGCATGAACATAAAGTCAATAATCTTGCTCATATTTATGAAAATCCATCTCTACTCGGAAGAGTAGGTTCAATAGTCAATTTAAAATAATAGAGTATAGGGTCAGTGAATATAGTCAACTCTATGGACGAATATCAAATATAGAGTTTGGTTGGGATTAATTTACCAGAAAATGAATTGTAGCTCAATAGTTGAGATAGGTATGGTTTTACAAAATAGATTGAAATAGCCCTCCATTCATGGTGATGAGAGTTTATAATAACTCAACCTAGTTAATGGAAATATATTATAAACTGAAACCCTAATTCATTTTTTGGGCAAAATAGATTCCCACAGGCTCCCAGGTCCCGTAATTGTCATGCAAAGCCTAACGGATCTAAAAGGCATGGTTAAGAATTGACAACTAAGCTCTCAAACTAGCAACACTCGAAAAGTTCAAAGAAGGTAAAGCATTATGCATACAAATACACAATTCGAGGCTTCAAAACATAATCATGAAAACTTCAATATCTGAATCCGCAGATAAAATAGCGAAATAGATCTACAAATACCTAGAAATCGAGAGTAATGAACTAGTATACCCTATGAACGAGGAAACAAGCAAATACCTAGTTCACGAATGCTTTCAGAGACAATATGAGAGCAATAAATCACCTTGATACCCATGGAGTTACAAGATAGCAATCCCGCAGGTAGAAAATCCATGACAAAGTAATTTACATTGATCCATACACTTCATTAAAAACGTTTGTCCATTTTTATAGCAAAGAAACCAAAACCATCCATAGGGAAGCCCCCGAAATGATCACACAGATGTAGGAGCCTCTGTCGAACTCAAAACCAAATTTCAGTGCCCACCTGGGAGAATTTATCTAGGTCTTCGCCAAGATAGAAAAGCTTCAAGTGAAGAGACCAAATGAGCTAGAGATCATTTAACACACTCACCAAGTTAATTTAACTCATATTAGATGCAATGTAAAAATATCGACGAAAAAGCTTAACAAACCCTAAAAGTCAACCAAAGCCAAGATTTGTGCACATGGTAGCTACATCACAAATCCCTAACTATTGTTGGGTTAGTCTCAAATGAAGAGTCACCAAAAAAGCTCGAGGGTTGGTCCATCGTGGAGAAGGGATCTTCCTCAACTAATGATTATGTTTGTTGACTATACTTTTCTCCATAATAAATCAAAGCCAATAATCATTTCTCAACCTCATTCCACACCAATGATTTTGAGGGGTCCGAATATTATTCATGCCATGTTCAAAAGGAGTTAAATCTTGATTAATATATGCCACATGATGATAAGGGCCAACAACCTTAATACTTCACTATGATTAGTCAAAAAGTGCCCCATTATTATTCAAATCAAGTATTCATGTCATGTAAATTCAAAGGGGCAAGGTGGATCACCTAATAAATGAGAGATCAAGACCAAGAGGCAATGATTACAAAAATATTTCTTACCTTAATCTTTCCAAAGGTCCCATACCAAAGGGAGTTAAAGTTAAAAGAAGGAAAATTTGAACATGTGCACGTGGTCCCCACGGTGGGGGTGGAGTTTTTCTATTTTGTTAAGTGTTAGAGAAGAAAAAATTATTTTACATAGGGGTAGGTTTCATGTCACCCATTAGAATACATAACAAGATAAAAGACAAAGGTGGAGTATGTGTATAGATGTCAACATCAGAGCTTGCAGGTGGTCCCCACACATTGGGTGAATTTTGTAAAGTGTTAAAGACGTAAGAATTATTTTTGCTCACAGAGAGAGATTGATTTTTGCATGTGTATCCAAGGGGGAAGAATTAAAGAATGCCAAATTTATTGTTGTAAGTGGATCAAATGGTAAGTGTCACATCAAGCACTAGAAGACAGAGATTGCATGCACATTGGAGGAGACTTGCACAGTAAGCAAGGGCTATTATTAACCAAATTATTCATCTTAATTATTAAAAATAGATCAGTCAACCACAGTTTGACTAAATGTATTTTTGTAATCAAGGCTATTAATGCCTCATTGTATTAGCATGTCTAGTTATATTCCTTTATTTATTCATGATAAAGGGGTAAAATTAGCATGCATGGGCGAGTACAAATTTTAGCCTATTTTTAGGATAGTATGGGTGAATAATTTTGTTATATATTGTGTTTAATTACAAGGCACATAGGAGGAATTTTCGGACATAAGAGTGCTGAATTAAATTTTTCCAATTTTTCCCCCTTGAATGAGAATTGATTTCTACCTTTCCAATTATTTGCAGTGGTGTGTATATCTCATTAATTCTTGTGAATTTAAAATTCCTTGATTAATCATCTTACCTTGCTGCAAATTTAGTAATTTATGCATAATATTAGTGTGCATGTTATCTTATTGTATTGTTGTGACTCATTCCCTCAATACACCAAGTGTTTTGCCTTAATATTCTATTGAAAACTATTGGTTTGTGCATCCATGTTTCATTCTCAAATTGATTGTGCATATACTCAGTCAAAGCCCTCAACAAGTTTGGTGTATCACCCTAGTTTTCAATTCAGTTACAGATCATCCTTTTACCCTCAAAACCCCTAAAAATTAGTTAAGGATACATAAAAAGGAATCGGCATTATCTTCTAGAGACTCACCTCAACAAAGAGGTATACCCATGACTTGAGGTGTTTCCATTATATCTACAAAAGAGAGAGATCCAAAGTAAGCTTGGAACATCTACAGTCATCTCTCTCTCTGGCACTTTCAAGAGATAACAATTTTTGCATGCCTGATGGGACACTCATACACCTTAAAGTCTCACTTTTCAAAGGTGTTTCATCATTCAAGTAGATCAGACACCATGCATGGCAGTTTTGGATAGAATTAATATTGATGAATTCAAACAATTGAAGATTCAGGGAGTAGATTTCATTTGGTGACTCCATAAATCTGATTTCGGATCGATAATAGCACTTTTCAAATTCATCAATTTTCAGCTGAATTTTCCAAGTATTTTCATGAAAATCAGATCTATTATTTCTTCATTTATCAGTTGTGTTTATGAGCAAAGCAGACTTGTTTTCATAGTTTCAATATTTTATGAGGTCTTGCAGCCATGAACCCTCATTTTCAGCAATATTATCAGCCAAACTAGCAACCTTTTATCCAATTTCTCCTTTAGATCAGTTCTATAACCCCTATCAGAATGAATATCCTTATGACCCAAACCTTGGAAATCAGTATGATTATCAATATGATGATCATTACATTGTTCAAGGTCAAAGTTATGCAAAGGGTTATGCTGATTGTGAAAGGTGAAGAGATCTTGTGATCAAGCTTAATGAACTTAAGAAATCATTTTTAGTTGTCAAGGAACTATATGAGAAGTCATTGAAGCAAAAATGATAGTAATAAATTTTTTTCAATTCAAAGCCTATATATTCCCCTTGTTAGCTAAAGCACCCCATTCATTAGTTTCAAATTATCGGGCTACAATTCCTACTTTTTCTACCCCACAATCACATACTGAAGTCAAAATTAAGTGTCCAAGTTGGTGTTTAGATGTTGTTCTAAAATTAGATCTTATACCCTAACCTCTTGTCCAAAATTTTCCTATTAAAGTTGAAATTAAGCCCATTCCTCCTTTACCCATACTTCTAATCCAGGAAAAAGAGAACCAAGATATCAGCATGGAGAAGCAACCAACAAAAGACAACAATAGGCTGGAATTTCTATATAATTTGCATGGATGGGTGTCAAAGTTTCAATTTGATTTTATTCCAGATTTGGAAAAAGAAACTATGCAAAAGGTACAATCTATTTTTCTAGCAGACCAAGAGCAGTTGGAAGATGATTAGCAATCTACATATTCTGAGTGTAGTGTGCACAAAGGCACCATACTCACACAACTTACAGTCTTATCAAAAGAGGATGGATCGGTTTCAAATAAAAAGAAGGTTGAAATTCAAGGAAGGTGTGCTACAGATTTATAGCTTGAAGAGGCTGATTTCTTGTCAGATTTGGAAAACTACATAGGTGAAGAACAACCTATAGAACTCACTGATTTTGCAGTTTCAACATTCAAAGAACCTCTAATTGTTAAGGTTCCTCTTGTACTTGAAAAAGAGAAAGAAGTACTATTGGATGCAGATCTTTATTATCCCCTCCTGGAAGAACCATTTTTGGAGGAGAATATGTTTGAACAACACGTTACCTAGATCAGATCTTATGTAGAAAAATGAGACAAATTTTATCTTATATATTTTGTGTCAAATCAAGATAATTTAGAGGAAAGATCAATTTTTCTACAATAGTTTGAAAGAGATGAAATATGTTCATATCAACTTCAAAATGTCCTAAAAGATGATAAAGAATAGCAATTTCTCATAATTGTTGATGAAGAAGAAGAAGATGATCTTACATTTTTAGACTAAACCATGTATCTGGATAGTGCCTACAAAGAAGAAGAAGACAATATTGAGTTTTCAGACTACATGGAGGATCTGAACAATGCAGAAGAATTCGACATTACTGTTGAAAAATCACTCATAGTAGTCATTAAACAACAACTTGTAGAGAAAAAACAAACCTCAAATCAGTTTTCGGATGAGCTACAACAGTTGGAAGACACAAAACAAATTTTAAGATAGCTTCATAATGAGCTTATGGTTGAATATGATGTTCATGATTCAGATCATATCAAAATAGTCAGCTTATTCCCTACTAGAAGGCCTTGTCCTATTCGATATTTGGCTTATTCTCACTCGGTTACAACATTACCAGATTTTATGTTTGTCTTAGAGCACAAAATTGAGTTTCATGTTCTCAACAACAAGCCTTACATCATTCCAGAACATATTACAGATCAAATAGAGGTGTTTCCTAGCTCTTGGACTAATCTATGAACAAATTAAAGGTACACATCTTACTTTCAGATTTTTCACTTTGTTGGTTTCTAGAACTAACTCATGGGCTCAGTTTTGGAGAAAGGGAAGTTAATTTTCACTGCCTATTTCAGGTTTTGATTAGCTTCAATTTCCTTTTGTTATAGTAGGGTAGACTAGGTTTTCCCTTATAATAAGTGCATTTCATGCACATTGCAATGTTTTCCAATTCATAAACTACATTCATGCATGTGATCTGGTTTACATATCCTTTCCCAAATTTAGTTTGTTTTTAAAGTGTAGTTTTGGTTATATGTTTTAACTCCATGCCCAATGGACAAGAGAAAGGCACCTTTGATCTAGAAGCTAGTAGGAATCTTTCCCATGAGATCACCAAAAATGTTGACATTTTTGCACCCGTCTGCAAAGGTCAAATCGAAACTTTTAAGTTTCTCAGAATGGTTGAGTTAGAAGTTTGACTATATTTTGGGTAGCCATCTCAGAAAGGGATACAATTTTTTTTAATTTTTTGGTTTTGACATAATAAGAATGTCATGCATTAAATTAGCAGCTGAAAGTGTTTCCCCAGAAGGCAACACTTTACGTATACCGCCTCTTCGATGTATCATTTTCAGCAATACAATGTAGTAGCCTAAGAAGACTACTACAAGGCCTTGCTGAAGGTGGGAAAGATGGCATATGCAAGGTTTTACGTTCTAAAGCGAAACCTCGATTCACGGAGTTTGAAGCATGGAAAAGGTAGTTTTATAAGCAGTTTGCATTTTCAATGATCATAAAAAGGTACACTTAATTTAAATTTATTCCTATGATTACGTGAATTATTTAAGTTTTCTAAGTTGTATAAGTCCATTTATTATCCATACAAATGAAGAAGGCATAGAAAATAAAAGTCATACATCTCATTACATGAAAAATAGTTCATTTATTCATGAGGAATAATTGTATAGTAAGCCCACACAAGTCGTGGGAGTAACTCTGAAAAAAGAACAAAAATAAAAGTACATATGCGTAAATTTGTGAACAAAGAAATGATGAAGTTTGGTGTGAATTGTTTTCCTCCCTGCTCCTTCTTCACCATCTTCTCCAATTACTGCATTGTACACTGAAAGGGAAAAGAGATTTCATCAGAGTTCAGGATTTCATGCTTGTTGTATTCATATCATTAAGAAAATGGAATTTCAAGAAAAATAACTTGATATCAGACAATATAAATGTATAAATGGTTAGAATGTCTTTTACAGAGTCATTACAACAAAGTGAAGGTACTACATCTCAAACATGCAATCTATATAAAGGACAAGAATATTTACAAATCATGAGTTCAAGTATACAAATGATTTAAGTATAGTTCAAGTCATAAATATTTTTAGATCATAGAGTCCTCATGTGGAGTATATTCTAGAAGGTGCAAGTGTCAATGAAATGTAATTTTTGGCATTCAAAATCAACATCAAAGAAATGTATACAAATTATATTCAACTGTCAAACTTAAGCAAATCTGATTTCCAAAAAATAGTTAGAAAAGGATATCATCATCTACATTGAAGGAATAACAGTGCTCATCAATAGATAAATGATCAAATCTTCATGTCAAGCAATAGGATTCCTTTGAACAACTTATAAGCACAATCAGAAAATGACAGAGTAGATGACATCATTTCCATTAGAATGGAGCTATTGATCAATATAAAAGGGACAACCATATCGATACAAGTTGGAACATTATCATAATAAGGATACATATACAAGAATATAACAAATTCTAATGAAAACAACAATGATACAAGTACGAGATCTTGTGAAACCAATGAACATCAACTATAACAGTACATGAAGTAATGCAAGAGAAGGTGAGGTTCATCCCACTACTTGAAGAGCTTCCATATTCTTTGATGTTTATAACAGTCCATGTTATTGCAAAACACGAAGGTAGAGTACCAGTTGAAGCAAACAAAAAGTCAATAAGGTCGTTGGAGTACCATTGAAGCAAACAAAAAGTCAATAAGGTCATTGAAGCAAGCAAACAAGAAATAAGGAAATCATATTACCATAGCTCCATGTTACCATCCATGGCAGCGTCTTAAGGTTAAGGTCCACGAAAGCTATTTTACAACATAACCAAGCCAAAACTCAACCCAAAAGGTTAGAAGCAAAGCTGAAAAATGGTAAAATGGCGGCCATTAAAAGATTGAAATGGAACCCAAATCACAATGTGATGGAGTGAAATGATAGCTAAGATAAAAAAATTCTGATGAAAATTTTAAAAAAATCATGGTCTCACAGAAAAGAATGGAATTTTTTTTTTCCTTTTCAAAATGACACAGAATAGTTGCCATACAGTTTTCCACCTTCAAAAATATCAAACTTAAACAACTGGAATATATGGTGCCAAACCATTGACCACACAGGAAGAAAAATTCTTCACGGTTTTGGAACTAAAATGCATCAAGCATCAAATAAAATAAGAAAAGAATGACAGTCAAGGCCAAAAGACACAGAGTAACCAGACAACACCAAGGATCCAAGCTTGAAGCAAAAAGGAACTTAAATGCAAAGCTCAAAGTTTGAGTGAATACAACAAGAAAACAACTTACACATTTCACAATGTATAGCTAATGAACCTTTGCACTCTACAACAAGAAAATATGCTCATAAAATACTAAACTCAAATGTAAATAGCTCTACAACCATAGGAAATCTCGACATGAACGTAAAGTCTATAATCTAGCTCATATTAATGAAAATCCATCTCCACTCAAAAGGGGAGCTTGAAAGGCCAATTTTAGATAATAGAAAAATCAAATATAGAGTTGGGTTGGGATTAATTTACTAGAAAAAGAACTATGGCTCAATAGTAGAGCTAGGTACGGTCTTAAAAATATATTGAAAGAGCCCTCCATTCATGGCGATGAGAGTTTACAATAGCTCGACCCAGTTCATGGAAAGGAATTATAAACTGAAACCCCAATTCATTTTTCAAAATAGATTCAAAAAAGTCGAACAAATCTAAAAGGCACGGTTAAGATTCTCCTCAACATTAGAAAGTTCAAATAAAGTAAAACATTATGAATACAAATATGCAAATCAAGGATTCAAAACATAATCGTGTAAACTTCAATATCTAAGAAAATAAAGCAGTGAAACCATCTACAAATACCCAGAGGTCAAGAGCAATGAACTAGTATACCCTCTGAGAGAGGCAACAAGTAAATACCCAGTTCACGAATACTTTCAGAGATAATATGAGAGCAATAACTCACCTTAATACCCATGGAGTTACAATCACAAAGTTAGAAAATCCATGAAAAATTAATTTACATCGAGCCACAGGCTTCATTAAAAATGTCCGTCCAATTTCATAGTAGAGAAACTAAAAATCATGCACATGAAGCCCTAAATGATCACAGAGATGTAGAAGGAGCCTCTGTCAGAAATCACAAACCAACTTCTATGGATACATGGGAAATTTTCTCCAGGGATTTTGTGAGCTAGAAAATCTTCAAGTTAAATGACCAATTGAGATCATTTAACACACTCACTAAGTTAATTTGACTCATATAAGATGCAATGTACAAAGATCAACAGTGCTTAGGAAACCCTAAAACTCAACCAAAGCCAAGATTTATGCACATGGTAGCTGCATCACGAAGCCCTAACCAGTGTTGGATTACTCTTGAATGAAGTGTCACCGAAAAATCTCGAGGGTCGGCCCATCATGGAGAAGGGGTATTCCTCAACTAATGATTATGTTTGTTGACTATAGTTTTCTCCATGATAAATCAAAGCCAATAATCATTGCTCAACCTTAGTCCACATCAATGATTTTGAGGGGTCCAAATTATTATTCATGCCATGTTCAAAAGGAGTTAAATATTGATTAATATATGCCACATGATGATAAGGGCCAATGATCTATAAAATCTTTGAGTTTGGAATTATCCACAAAATCAAAAAATAAATGTTTTTGTTCTACTTTCTATTAGAAAATGACAGAGATAGCTAGTGAATGAATTATGCTTATGCTTAGAATCCACAATCCCGGAAAGGAAAGAATCTAAGCTCATAAACACAAACAAATTTTATCATCGAAACCTCCAAGGAGGAAAAACCAATCGGGAAGGGAAATTGCTCTTTCTTCCCTCTTTTATTGGCCAATTCAAAATAACAAGTACAAAATTTACAATAAATATGGAAGAGATGTAGATAATATCTCACACTTCCTCACAAATACTTGTTTGCTTTGCCTTAACACTCTTTTCTTCTAAAAAACACAATTCCAGCTCTAAGAACTTCTTACTCGCTTTCATGCTTCGATGATCCTATTCTCTTCTACAAACATATATTTATAGCCTTTCTCATGTCCTCCTATGCACTGGAGAATGGAAAAGGTCACGAAGGAGAAGAGACACGAACAACCTTCCAAATTATGGGTTGTTTGTTTCATATTTTTCTTTCCAAAAGAGCCGGACCACCGCCTAATGCGGACTAGTGATCCCAGGACTACCACCTTGGTTGGGCAAGAACATCATGTTACTAAAAAGATAGAACCTTTGTGTGTTATTTTTTCCTTCTTCATGCTAACTGATTTGATGAAGTAGAGTCATTTTGATCCCTATGGATCACACCTCCCATGCTTATGAGGCTTTTGGTCCCACAAAATCTTAGTGGGGGAGTAGATGAGGAAATAATTCCCTCACTTTCTCCTTCGAGTACCACCGGGCCTGCCTTGGTGTCTTTCCTTTCAGTCCAATCTACCAAGACTCCTATGGACCTCTCCTAGTCTCTTTGACCTTCTACTACAGCACTACATCCTCCTCCAATTCACCTCGTGAGTCCAAGATGCAATCCTCAATGGAAGGTAGCAATTGTAGTCCTTCATCTTCATCTAGCATGGATGGCTCATATAGGTGCAAGTTCTCATAGTTTACTACAAAGTACATCCTCATAAATGACAGAAAATCAAGTCGAAAAGCATTTTCTCAACTTTGCTCCAATATGGTGAAGGGTCCATATCGTAGTGGCTTGAGCTTTCGTGCTTGACCTTATAGTCTCTCCTTGCTCAAGTAAAGCCAAACTCTATCTCCAACATGAAGTTTATATTCCCTCCTATGATGATCGTGCCTAGCTTTGTACTTGGCTTGAGATTTCTCTAGTTTTTCTTTGACTTTGAGATGGATTTTTCGGATCCTCTCAATAAATTTTTTTTCTCTAGTCACCTATGTGTCTTATGTCTCCTCTTCATCCTTCTACCCTACTGTTATGTCCAGTGGATTTTTAGGTAGATATCCCAAGCATGCTTCAAATGGTGACTTCATAGTGGATGTGTGTACTTCCCGGTTATAGGAATGTTGAATGTAGGCTAAGGGCTCATCCCAAGTTTGTTGTTATACCCTCTCGATCAACTTGTACCAAAGTCCTATTCACTACCTCTGTCTACCGATCTGTCTGGATGGAAAGATGTGCTTCTATGTAACCGGGTATCCATCTTGTCCCACAAAGTAGTACAAAACTTCCCCAAGAACCTGGAATCCCTATCGAAAACAATAGACTTTGGAAACTAAAATGCACCCATACATTAGCAAAGAAAAGATCTGTTGCCTCATGTGCTTTTACTATCTTTTTACATTCCATAAGAATACACATCTTACTAAATCTATCAACAACAACATATAGATAGTCATGGCCATGTTTATACATAGGTAGTTCTCCTACAAAATCCATAGAAATGTCCTCCCGAGATGAGTAGGTACTTGGAAAAGGCATATACAAACCCTCCTTTCGAGTCTTAGGATTGCTGGTTAAACAAAGTTTACATCCACGTATAAATTTTGATACTTCTTTTTGCATATTGGGCCAATACACGTACCTTTGCAACTGGACTAGGGTCTTACCAACACCGAAATGTCCCGCTACTTTTGAGGTATGTGCTTCCCTCATCGATAGAATTCTTTCTTCTTTTGGCATGCAAAGCTTCCCCCATCGATAGAGTAGCCCGTCCTTGAGATAACAATCTTTAATCCCCGTCCTTTCAGTCCCTTGGGACTGCAACTACTGAAATGTTGCCCCAAAGTCTCTTTCCTAGGCATATGCCTCTCCTTAAGCTTCCTTTGTGAAGGACTTGATCTAAGAGATAGTGGCCAAAAGGAAAACTTCTCATGTGGGGTGGCCTAGACAAAATTTCTACCACCAAGTTTGTACTACCCTTCTTGTATTTGATCACTAGGTAGAACAAATGAAGGAACCCCATCCATTTGTAGTGCATTGTCTACTACAATTTAGATTGTGCTTGTAAATACTTGGAGAGGTTTGTGGTTAGTGTGCAAAATAGTTTATTTACCCAACAAATAATGTTTCCATTTTTAATTTCCTGAACTAGTGCATGCATTTCCTTATCATATATTGAATATCCTTTAACTGTTGAAGTGAAATTTTCAGAATGATAACATACAGGTTTACCTCCTTGAAGCAACACTGCACCCATGGTGTAATCATTGGCATATGTCTCTACTTCAAAAGGCTAATGCAAATTAGGAAGAGCAAGTATTGAAGCATGACTAATCTTGTATTTCAATAACTCAAAGGATTTGTCTTGTTCCTTACCCCAGTTAAAACCCTTACTCTTTGTGGCCACTATGTGTAGCGGTGCTACAATCATGGAGAATCCCATAATGAACTTCCACATGTACTGTACTACTTTGAAAAAATCCTAGTCTATGTGGCTCCTGTTGGTGTTGGCCAATTAGTGATGGCTTCCACCTTCTTTGGATCCACTCATAGCTCTCCTCCTCCAACCACGTGCCCAAGAAAATAAGTGACTGTTTGGAAATTCACATTTCGTTCATATTGAAAGTAGTTGTTTCTCCTTGAGAACTTCAAGACTTGTTGTCAATGAGTTAGATGTTCTTCCCATGTGGCACTAAAAATCAAGATATCGTCTAGATATACAATGACACATGAATCTATGAAATCCCACAATACATCATTCATCAACCTCATAAATGTAGTGGGTGCATTGCATAACCCAAAAGGAAGTACTAACCATTCATACAAACCTTGTTTTGTTTTGAAGGCATTCTTCCATATATCCTCCTCCATTCTGACTTTGTGATAACCGGACTTAAGATCCAACTTTGTGAAGAATTTGGCATGTTGAAGCTGGTCCAAGAGATCATCTATGTGGGGAAGTGGATATTTGTTCTTGATGGTGATCTTGTTCAAAGCACGGTAGTTGATGCACATTCTCCAAGAACCATCCTACTTAGGCACCATCACAATAGGTGAACCACATGATGAGGTGCTTGGACGTATCACCCCTTGGTCTAGTAGTTCGTGGAGTTGTTTACCTTCAAGACTCTCAAGCAAGGATTGCTATACAACCCAATGTTCGGTAGAGGGGACTTTAGAAATAGCTGAATCTCATGATCTACTTCCCATTTTGTGGTAACCCACTTGGGAGCCAAAATACTTCTGAAAAGACTGAATAATACTATCTAAATCATGCTTTCCCTGGTTAGAAATTTATGAAACTTCTACCTCATCTTATTTATCCTTTAACAAAAGTAATCAAAACCGATTATGATTTTCCTAAATGAGTGGTTTTACTTGGTTAGCACTCACCATAGTAACTTGTGTCTTACACCGGTGTTCCCGGATGTTGTAGTTGATCCCATCCTTGACCCATTTGTATTGGTTTTCCCTTCTCATAAATATATCATCCACGATATACAAGTAAGGACTCCCGAATACAACATCAAAAGCATCAAGTGGAATATAGTCAACTTCCAAAACATCAATATACTAGGAATTTATCCCAAACTTGACCTTACATCTTCTTGTTACCTGAATTTCAACACCCTTCTTCACCCAACCCAAAGGATAAGGGTGTGGATGCTCATAAGTATCAAGACCAAACTTCTTCAAAACTACTTCGTAAATCAAGTTAGGCGAGAACCGTATCAACCAAAGCATTTACCTTAGTTCTCTTGATCTTGGATTTTGATTTGGAATAGTCTACTATCTCCTCTTCTTGGATGTCCATGTTGGTGTCCATGCATCCAAGTCTTTCATCTACATCGAGTCATCTTTGATTTCTACCTCCCCTTATATTCTTACAGGTTGTCATGGAATTCTTTGAGTCCTTGGTTCAGTTCTTCGGATGTAACTTTGGATGTAAATTCCAATGTGTAGCATCAATATGACTATTAATATCACAGTTCTTACAAAAATTATTGGGATCTTTACAAGTATTTGAAGTAGTGACAACTTGTTTACCTTTCCCTTTCCACTTACCCTTGTTACTTGTTTACCCATACTCTTTTTTCCGATGATTTTTCAACTACTTTTCCCATGGCTCTACTTCTCCTTGCTTCTTTTCATCATCTATGTAGTATGCTTGCACACATGCTTCATTGAGATGTTTGGGCTTTGGAGCTGACTTTTCTTTGAAGGTGAGTGTGAATTCCTCCCAAGTACTTAGTCAAAATATCCTCATCCTCCAAGTCCATGTATAGCAACATGGCCTCGACTCTGAAACTCCGTAGTATAGTCCTGCACACACTTTGACCACTTCGCCTTGTCTAAAAACTACCATTTAATCATTTGGTCAGTCTTGTGGCCAATAGGATAGAAATTAGCTTTAAGTAATTCTTTAAATTCTTGCCAATATTTCACAATAGGATGCTTCTTCTTTTCACAAATAGTTAGACGGGTTTCCCACCAAACCAGCATGTCCCTCCATTTTGAGATGTGTAAAGGTGATCCTCTATGCCTCGGTGACATTATGGTTGCTAAAGTAGAATTCTAACTATTTTAACCATTTATCAAGAAAATATGCATCTACATGTCCTTCAAAGATTTTAATCTCAACTTTCATCTCAACTTTAAAAGGAGTATGATTAGATTTTACCTTTTCTCTTTTCCTTTTCTCTTGTGTTTGAAGTCTCTTCTTCATGCTCTTCCCCATAATCTTCCTCATGGTGACTCTTTCCTAAGTGAAATTTTTTAGATAAGCCTCGAACCACCGAGTCCATGGAGTCTTGCTTGACAGAAGTTATCTTCTGTAAATCTACAATTTCTTCTTACCTCCTAAACATCATATCCATCATGGTCTCCAACATCTCGATTCTATGGACCCAGTTCTCTTCCTCCATTTTTCCTCGAATTCTCTATTTCCACTTCTTTGTAGAAATCTCTAGATCACAAGGTAAAGCCTCTTCACCTTTAGATCTTGTCACTTTCATACAAATCTAAGAATGAATGCCATAGTCTTGGATACTTGTTAGCTCTGATACTGAAATGATCTGTAAACTCTTTGACTTTGGAATTATCCATAGAATCAAAAAATAAATGTTGATGTTCTACTTTCTATTAGAAAATGAAAGAGATGGCTAGTGAATGAATTATGCTTATGCTCAGAATCCACAATCATACGAAAGGAAAGAATTTAAGCTCATAAACACCAACAAATTTTATCATGGAAACCTCTAGAGGAGGAAAAACCAATCGGGAATGTTAGGTTGTGGAGCCTGTTTTCATGTGTGAAAGTGTTGAAGATTGTACACTAAGAGTACTCTACAATTTTCTCGGGAAATGTGATTTTCTCATATGGGTGGGATTTTGACCCATAGGTTTATGGGATGGTTTTTGCCCATGGTTTTGATACCCACGGTTTTGTAAAACTACTTAAGTAGTTTTCTATTTATATGGTTTTATGCATATGATAGAAGTATGGAAAACATTGCAGATGTGTTTTGAATTCGGTTATGAATTCTGTAGAGTTTGTTGAGCATAGCTCCAAATGGATCTGGGTATTGTATTGAGAGAGAACGGTGGCTTGTAATAAAATCTGAGCAAGTGATTCTTTGTGGACGTAGCCCAAATTGGGTGAACCACGTTAAATATTGTCTCTTTGTGTTGTGTTATTTTATTCTACACTTTTATTTGAGATCTTTAATATTTTCTACATATTAGTCTCTCTGTTGTGATTCTATGAGGGATTATTCTGCATATTTTATCCCTTATTTCCTAACAATTGGTATCAGAGCCTAGTTTGGTTTGCTGAAGTGTTGAATCACAAGGAAAGTTTTATCTTGAGTGGGAGCTATGGTAGATGATGGAAGATCTAGGGTTGATAAATTCAACAGGTAGAATTTCAGTCTTTGGAAGATGCAGATGGAAGATTACCTTTATTAGAAGGATCTTTATACTTCGTTGTCTGAGAAGGTGAACAAACCCTCAAGCATGACAGATACAGAATGAGATTTGTTGGATAGGAAGGCACTTGGGACAACCCGGCTGTGTCTTGCATCTTCAGTATTATTTAATTTTCAAAGGAAAAGACTACAAAAGAACTGATGGATGCATTAGGGAAGTTGTATGAAAAACCCTCTGCCTCTAATAAGATATTTTTAATGAAAAAGTTGTTTAGTATGAAGATGTCTAAGAATGGTTCAATATCAGATGATCTAAATGATTTTAATATGGTTGTAAATATGTTAGCTTTGGTTACAATAGAATTTGATGAAGAAGTTAGGGCTTTATTAGTTCTGTGCTCTTTACCTGAGAGTTGGAATAGCCTGGTAATGGCGGTAAGCAACTCGGTTCTGCTAACTCAAAGTTGAAGTTTGAGGATGTTGTAGGGGTGATTCTAAGTGAGGAAATGTGAAGAAAAATATTTGGTGAATCTTCTACTTTAGGGAATGCTTTGACAGTGGAAACTAGAGGGAGACAAAAGAATAGAGGAAACCATGGAAAATCAAAGGATCGGGAAAGGTCAAAATCCAAAAGCAAGATAGTATGTTGGCACTGTGGAAAGTCTAGGCATGCAAAGAAGGACTGTTGGGAGCTTGGGACAAGAAGAAACAACAGGAAGAAAACAAGGAGGCAAATGTGGCAACGGGTAATGTATGTCAGGATGCTTTGATTCTTTCTTTGCACAATATTACTTGAATCTTGGGTTTTAGATTTGAGGGCTTCTTTCCATGCTTCTCCACATAGGCATTATTTTGTTGATTATGTTCAAGGAGATTTTGGGCATGTTTTTCTTGGTGATGATGAGCCTTGTAACATAGTTGGAAAAGGTTATGTTCAGGTTAAGATGCAAAATAAGAATACTTGGCTATTGAAGGATGTCAGACATATGTCTACATTAAGACAAAATTTGATATCGGTAGGGTAGTTGGGAAGTGATGGTTGTCTTATGATCTTTACAATGGACGCTTGGAAGGTTACCAAGAGTGCTCTTGTGGTGGCAAGAGGTAAGAAGGTTGGAACCTTGTATTTAACCACTTATAACACTAATGTTTGTAATCTTGTGGCTTCAAAAGTAGATACAACATTGTGGCACTATAGGCTCGATCATATGAGCCATAAGGGCATGGAGATCACAAAGAAGGATTTTCCTGGATATACAGAAATAGGTTTGGAGTTCTATAAGGACTGCATATATGGGAAACAAAAGCGAGTAAGGTTTCTCAAAGTTGGACCTACAAAGAAAGAGAGTAAGTTAGAGTTGGTGCATTCTGATGTGTGGGGGTCACTCAGGTATCATCTCTTGGGGGTTCAAGTTATTATGTTACTTTTATTGATGATGCAACAAGGAAAGTTTGGGTTTATTGTATTAGAAACAAATCTGATGTATTTGAAACTTTTGTTAAATGGAAAGCCTTAGTAGAGAATGAAACAAGTCTTAAGCTAAAATGTCTTAGGTTAGATAATGGAGGGGAGTATTGCAACAATGAATTTGATGATTACTGTTCTAAGAATGGAATCCACAGGCAAAAGACGGTTCCAGGAACTCTGCAGCAGAATGGGGTATCAAAAAGGATGAACAAAACAATAATGGAATGTGCTAGGAGCATGAGGTTACATGCAGGACTGCCTCTTTCTTTTTGGGTAGAAGCGGTGAGCATAGTTGTGTACTTGATAAATAGAGGACCCTCAAGTGCCTTGGATGGAGGCATACATGAGGAGGCTTGGTATGGTAAGAAAGTTGATTATTCATTTCTTAGAGTCTTTGGATGTGAGGTGTTTGTTCATATAGACAAGGATGATAGGACCAAGCTAGAGGCTAAGTCAGAAAAATATACTTTCATTAGTTATGGTGGTGATGACTTTGGATATAAATGTTTGAGTATTAAGGACAAGAAAATCATTCGATCTAGGGATGTGGTCTTTAATGAGAAAGTCATGTATAAGCAGTAGTTGCAGGAAAATAGGGAAGAATCCAAGAAAGAATATGCAACGGTAGAGGATCTTCTAGATGGAAAAGTGACACATGAATCAGTTTAGGAACATCCTCAACATGAACCCCAAACTCATATATTGAGGAGGTCTTCTAGGGTAAGAAGAGAACCTGAACGTTTTTCTCCTTCTCTTTATTATTTATTACTCACTGATAGTGGAGAGCCAGAGAGCTTTGATGAAGCAATGCAAGTAGATGCCAGGAAGAAGTGGGAGCAAGCCATGGATGAGGAGCATCGAATCTCATGGAGAACTAGACATGGGATTTGGTGAAGCTACTCGAAGGAAAAAGAGCATTACATAACAAGTGGGTGTTTAGAGTCAAAGAGGAAGAAGGAGGCAAGAAAAGATACAAGGCCCGGTTGGTGGTCAAGGGGTTTGCATAGAAAAAGGGTATAGATTTTGATGAGATTTTTTCTCCTATAGTAAAAATGACTTCTATTAGAACTGTTCTAGGAATAGTTGTAGCAAAAGACTTGCACTTAGAACAACTTGATGTAAAAATTGCATTTCTCCATGGTGATTTGGAGGAGGAACTATATATGCAGCAACTAGAGGGCTATGAGGTCAAAGGTAAAGAGGAGATGGTGTGCAAACTGAAGAAGAGCTTGTATGGCTTGAAACAAGCTCCACGTCAATGGTATAAGAAATTTGATAGCTTCATGATGGAGCAAGGTTATATTAGATGTCATTTTGACCATTGCGTGTATACAAAGAAATTTGAGGATGGCAGTTATATTATCCTTTGTCTGTATGTGGATGACATGTTGGTTGCAGGTAAAAACATGTAGGAAATAAAAGTACTCAAGAAGCAGCTAAGTGAATCCTTTCTATGAAGGATTTGGAGGCAGCCAAAAAAAAATCCTTGGTATGAGGATATCTCGGGATAGGAAGGAGCAGAATGACTTTATCTCAGGAAGAGTACATTAAGAAAGTCTTGGAGAGGTTTAATATACAAGATGCTAAACCGGTTGGGACTCCTTTGGCAGGCCATTTCAAGTTATCAAAGGAGCAGTGTCCCAAGACAGAGCAGGAGAGAAACCAAATGTCTAAGGTACCTTACTCATTAGTAGTTGGCAGTTTGATGTATGCCATGGTGTGTACCAGGCCTGATATTGCCCATGCAGTGGGAGCGGTGAGTAGATTTATGAGTGATCTAGCAGAGATCACTGGCAGGCAATAAAGTGGATCCTTCATTATTTGAGAGGGACCATGGGGACAATTTTGTGCTACAATGGATCAGACACCACTTTGTGTGGTTATGTAGATTTAGATATGGCTGGAGATGTAGACAACAAGAGGAGCACGACAGTTATGTTTACATTGTAGGTGGGACAACAATGAGCTGGATTTCACGACTACAGAAGCTAGTGGCTTTGTCAACCACAGAGGCTGAGTATGTTGTTGCCACAAAGGCAAGCAAAGAAATGATTTGGTTACAACAATTGCTTGAGGATTGGGGCATAAGTAGGAGGAAGGAAAGCTACATAGTGATAGTCAGAGTGTTATACACCTAGCTAAGAACTCTACTTTCCACTCTAGGATGAAGCATATACAATTAAGGTACCATTTCATCAGGACAACTTTGGAGGAAGAGAAGTTGAAGTTGGAGAAGATCCATACCATTCAGAATCCTGTAGACATGATGACCAAGGTGGTCACAAGGGAAAAAATGAAGCTGTGTTCAGCTTTGGTTGGTCTTCACGGAAACTAGTGAAGGGTTGAGAAGCTTGCTCAGAGGAAAACTAGTCTCAAAGTGGGAGATTGTTAGGTTGTGGAGCTTGTTTTCATGAGTGAAAGTGTTGAATATTGTACACTAAAAGTATTGTACACTTTTCTCGAGAAATGTGATTTTCTCATATGGGCGGATTTTGACCCATAGGTTTATGGGATGGTTTTTGCCCATGGTTTTTGATACCAATGGTTTTGTAAAACTGCTTAAGCAGTTGTCTATTTATATGGTTTTATGCATATGATAGAAGTATGGAAAACATTGCAGATGTGTTTTGAATTCGGTTGTGCATTACATTCTGTAGAGTTTGTTAAGCATAGCTCCAAACGGATCTAGGTATTGTATTGAGAAAATGGTGGCTTGTAATAAAATCGAGCAAGTGATTCTTTGTGAACGTAGCCCAAATTGGGTGAACCACGTTAAATATTGTCTCTTTGTGTTGTGTTATTTTATTCTAGCACTTTTATTTGAGATCTTTAATATTTTCTACATATTAGTCTCTAATGTTGCAATTCTGTGAGGGATCATTCCGCATATTTTATCCCTTATTTCCTAACAGGGAAGGGCAATTACTCTTTCTTCCCTCTTTTAGTGGCAATTCAAAATAACAAGTATAGAATTTATAATAAGTATGGAAGAGAAGTAGATAATATTTCACACTTCCTCCCAAATACTTGCTTGTTCTACCTTAACACTCCTTTCTTCTACAAAACACGATTCCAACACTAAGAACTTCTTGCTCACTTATTTTCATGCTTCGATGATCCTATTCTCTTCTACAAACATATATTTATAGCCTTTGTCATGTCCTTCCGTGCACTGGAGAATGGGAAAGGTCGTGGAGGAGAAGAGACACATACAACCTTCCAAATTCTAGGTTGTTCGTTTCATTTTTTTCCCGTCCAAAAGAGCCAAGACCGCCACCCAATGCAGACTGGCAGTCCCAGGACTGCCACCCTAGTTGGGCAGCAGTTCTATAACTACCGCTTTGCATAAAGCGATGGTCCTATTACTAAAAAGACAGAACCTCCATATGTTATTTTTCCTTCTTCATGCTGACTGATTTGATGAAGTAAAGTCATTTTGGATCCCTATGGATCAACCAACAACCTTAATACTTCGCTATGATTAGTCAAAAAGTACCCCATTATTATTTAAATCAAGTATTCATGTCATGTAAATTCAAAGGGGCGGAGTGGATCATCTAATACACCGTGAGATCAATGCCAAGAGACAATGATTACATAAAGTATTTCTTACCTTAATCTTTCCAAAGGTCTCATACCAAAGGGAGTTAAATTTAAAAGAAAACAAAGTTGAACATGTGCACGTGGTCCCCACAGTGGGGTGGAGTTTTTCTATTTTGTTAAGTGTTAGAGAAGAAAAGAATTATTTCACACAGGGGTAGGTTTCAAATCACCAATTAGAAGACATAACAGATAAAAGAAAATGTGCAATATGTGTACAAATGTCAACCTCTAAGCTGCGGTGGTCCCCACACATTGGGTGAATTTTGTAAAGTGTTAAAGACACAAGAATTATTTTTTCTCACACAAAGAGATTCAATTTTGCATGTGCATCCAAGGGGGAAGAATTAAAGAATGTCAAATTTATCATTGCAAGTGGATCAAATTGTAAGTGTGACTTCAAACACTAGAAGACAGAGATTGCATGCATTGGAGGAGACTTACAGAAGCAAACAAGGGCTATTATTAGCCAAATTATTCATCTTACTTTATTAAAATATATCACTCAACCATAGTTTGACTGAATATATTGTTGTAATCAAGGCTATTAATGCCGCATTATATTAGCATGTCTATTTTTATTCCTTTATTTATTCATGATAAAGGGGTAAAATTAACATGCATGGGCATTAGCATGCATGGGCGAGTACAAATTTTAGCCTATTTTTAGGATGGAATGGGTGAATAATTTTGCTATATATTGTGTGCAATTGCAAGGCACATAGGAGGAATTTTTGGACATAGGAGTGTTGAAGCAAATTTTTCCAATTTTTCCCCTTGAATGAGAATTGATTTTTGCCTTTCCAATTATTTGCAATGGTGTGTATATCTCATTTATTATTGTAAATTTAAAATTCCCTGATTAATCATCTTGCACGGCTGCAAATTTATTAATTTCTACATAATATTAGTGTGCATGTTATCTTATTGTATTGTTGTGACTCATTCCCTCAATACAAAAGTGTTTTGCCTTAATATTCTACTGAAAACTATTGATTTATGCATCCATGTTTCATTCTCAAATTGATTGTGCATATACTCAATCAAAGCCCTCAACAAGTTTGGTGTATCACCCCAATTTTCAATTTAGTTACAGTCATCTTTTTACCCTCAAAACCCCTAAAAATTAGTTTAGGATACATCAAAAAGGAACTAGCCTTGATACTGGAGACTCACCTCAACAATAGGTATACCCACAAACCTGAGGTGTTTCCATTGTATCTACGAAAGAGAGAAATCCAAAGCAAGCTTAGAACACTGCAGTTATCTCTCTATAGGGTGTACTTTCGAGAGATAACAAACCACTCATATTTTCTAGACACATTAGTTGTTATATGTCTAGATGTGAATGAATATACTACAAAATGTTACTTTCTATATCTTTTGATAGGAAAAACATCTTATGGAATATTTCCTATATCACTTGAGTTAATGCCATTAGATAAAAGTTGTCTATGTCATATGTTTCTTATGACATAAATTGATATGAAACACATTGTTTATGGTACACATTATTTATAACATATGGATTATTGACTACTTCCTAGCACACATTTCTTGATTGCAGCGATACCGAATTTGAGAACCACTAACACATAAAAATCCAAGCGGCCCAAATGGATATAAACAATCAAAACATGTAAAACTAGGAAATCCAATAACTTTTATAAAAATCTTATGGTTCAAAAAGGAAACAAATCATATGTTGAAGGGTTTGTGTTAGGACAATACAAAACGAACATTGATTATAGTCCACATAACCCGAATTGATAAAAACATGTTAAAACTAGGACATCGAATAACTTTATAAAAATCTCATGGGTAAAAAAGTAAATAGAGCAAATGTCGAAGGTCAACTTTGGGATCAAAGGATCCTGCAAATAGGGATATGTAAGCCATGAAAGGGTTTCTTGCAACTATGATCAAGTGGTTATGTATTCTTGGAAGCATATGGAGGCTTTATTGCCATAGTGAAAACTCAACGGAAAAGTGCCACCCAAAAACACGAGAGCTCATCAAAAAACACAAACACTCGTCGACCAAACTCTTCTCACAATCAAATGCCTTCCGGCATCATTAATGACTCTAAATTAGATTTTTTCATATATTTGTTGTCTTTAATTTGAATGATATTTTTTCAACATTCCGCTTTGTTCAAATATCTATTGACCCTTTGAAACATTTATAGATAATCATTACACTAAATGAACATGTAAGTTTAAGACTCCATCAACAAAAATTCAACATTGAGCATAATATTTAGCAAATTCACAAATAGAAGTGCTTGAAACACATTGACTATCATAATTTTTTTAAAAAATTATTCAATTAAAAATGCTTGAGCAAATTTGCAAATTTCTAACTATATTTTTAGTTTATGTTTATAATGCTTTTTCTCTCCGTGAGGAATATTTTGTTTTTTTAATTTCAAACTTGCACTTAACATTTCGCAAATAAAATATCTCACTGAAAAAATTCTAACATCAGGTGTGAGGTCAACGTACACTTGCACCGTTGGGGCAATGACAAAGTCTAGTTGAAATTTTGAAACAATATACATAAACACCATACAACTCTATTATAGAAATTCCTCACCGTTCTGTAATAAAGTGGACGTAAACTGGTGAGATTGCATTATTTTATTTAACGGTAAATTGAAATGTTCTAAACTTTGGTTAGAAATATAGGTATGGTATACCTTGCACGGATACAGCCATTCATCGTTTGCCCACACACTAAATACAAAATATGCATTAATTTCTGGATGCACCAGTTTTTCTAGTCGACCACAAATTTCTTGATGACTTGCAACACAAACTCTAAAACCCGCTCAGGCGTGGGAAGGATTTTCTTGACGCTCTCCCTTTCCATACATTTTTTATCCCACGCATAGAGCAGCGGAAATCGAGTCTCGAATGGTACCTTAAAGTTTCCAATAGTCTCATAAGTATGGAACCAGGGCATAAATGCTACCAAGGCAATATCCAGGAACCCAAACTCCTCTCCACCGAAATAAGGCCCTCCTTTTGACATCTCCTTCAGCGCCCCTTCTAAATATTCCAGACTCTCCAACAGGTCGCGCTTGGCCTCTTCAAGAGCATCCCCTTTGGATCTCATGATACGAAATCCTGGCTCAAATATCTGAAACCATAAAGCATCTTGCACATTCATTCAGCCAAGGCAAACAGAAATCTCTAAGCCATTACATAAATACAACCTCTGGCTTACCTTCTTGTCTACAAAGTCGGCCCAGAAGCGGGAAAGCGCACGGTCGTATGGCTTCGAGGGCAGAAATTGCTTGGATGCTGGCCAGGCCTCGTCAATGTATTGAAGAATTATGAGAGACTCGCAGATGGGTTTGCCGTTGTGAATGAGTACTGGTATTTTCTTGTGCACTGGATTCATTCGCAAAAGCAGGTCGCTTTTGTTGACTGTAACATTTTCTTCTTGGAATTCGTATTTGACGCCTTTCTCTTCCAATCCAATCTGAACGCGCATGCCGAATGGACTCGGCCAAAAGCTCAGCACTTTCACTTCCTCCATCTTAAATTATTCGGAATTGCGAACGACCACACAGTATAGATCTTGACCTATTCCACAAAGCGAAGGAATGCAGGGATACCTATATAGAAAAATACAGAGAGTCGCCAACTGTGGACCATTTACTAGTTTTGTAGAGGCAACTGTGGACCATTAACATAATGACGGTGAAAGAATGCCGATGCATACAAATTCGGGAGGCTGCACTGTCGGGTCTGGAATACCGCCAAATCCTAATACTGGCGTAGGCACTTACGTAAGATGTGCAGGACGTATTATGGTGGTGAATAAGTAGCAGGATAAATGTGGACCAGAGCATGCACTACAACAGGGGATCAAAACTATAGTTTTGTCTAAAAAAAAATTCCCAATTTTTTTGTCTCAAAAAAACATTCCCAAATCGCATCCCTAATAATTATTATATAAAAAAATAAATTTACTCTCTGGGAGGCGGCTTATAATAATGAAGCGAGAGTGATTTCATGAAATTTTGGGCAGGCCATGGATAGCTTGTAATGGCAAAGGGATCCTAATCTTCAATGCCAACATCAGAGAAATTGATTTACATATTTCCTTCGTCTCTAAATGCGGGAGTTTCGACGAGGGTGGGAAAATAGCTGGGTGCGAACAGGGCCGATGGGGCACGCAGGGCCACTCTCTTGCGCTTCGGTATTCGGATTCATGGCAATAACCTTAACAAACAACATATGCTACGGCTGAGTGAAATTGTTCACTAGAGATCCAAAAATTCATACCCTGACGTCCATGGCTCTACCTCTTTTTGGGTTCTTCGAGTTGGAGAACTGCGCGCAGACAATAGGATAGGTGTTCTAAGGGTAAGTTCCTGTTGCAACACCTTTGGGAATTCGAAGCAAATGGTATTGTAAACTACTCCTTTTGGCGCAACTAGGAAAGGGTTTCCTCTCTTACACATATAATAGAGGAAGGAAGGAGGGAGGTTCCTATAATGAAAGGGTGTGCTCTGCTTCACCTGCAATGATGGTGAGGAGGTTATTTGTGAAAGGATCACTCAAATGGGAAGCCAAATTCTTGACAGGGCCCTCGCCAGTAACGTGTGCTTGCAAGAAGAAGCCGAGCATTGAGAACATGGCCAGTCTTCCATTCTTTATCTCCTTCACCTTCAACAAAGAAAACTAGTGGTCTGGATCGTCGAGCCAATCCCAGTGGATCAAATGGCCCCCTAGGTGAAGCTTGTCTTCCAACCCGTGATTTCAATTATTTGTTAACAACACATCAAATGGGATCCTTCTATCTGATCGGAATGCCCGTGGCCATGGATGTGGGATTTCTTCTCAACATCTGATTTGCTAGTGGACCTTGGATGAGCGGAAGGAGGAACAGGTATCATCCATTTTTTCTATACTATTTTCTGATCTGCACCAAGTTGTGATTACGCTACTTTTTTCACGGATCTGGGTTCTGTATGTCTCCTTTGGAATTACCTTACACATTGGAATTTACCTAGTTTACCTATTAGAAAGTCTTTGGCGATCCTTTGCTTCCTCTAATACGCAATGGAAGGCGATGCATAGTTCTGCACAAAAAATAAGAATCCTTGGCAAATAGCCTTCACTGGAAAAAATCCTTGTTTAGCTTTGTAATGGACTGTAACTCTACTGTAGTGATCAGTTCCCAGCTACATGCAGATCCATAGCCATATCCAATCCCAAACCTGTAAGAAACAAGAGATGGAACCAAGATAGTACAACTGTTTCAGTGAATGAACAAGAGACTGGAGTGGTATTCGTGCATGCCTTCCACGCAATGCACTCATTGCATCTTCTTACACTATGTGAATTTTCTACCCATGACAAAAGTTTTTGCAACTTTTCAAAACTATAACTGAGTCCTTCCATAATGACATAATGCGAAAAGAAGGTGGCCTCAAATGCAAAGATGCCTCCTGTGCAGTGTAATCAAGCTTTATGAACTAGCGAGAAAACCCGGCCGAAGCAGCATGTGGAACTGTTTGACAAAATGCCTCAATTTGGCTGCACAACACACTCAATCAGTTTTTCAATACCATTCTCAATGTTCCTCTTAATTAGAAGCGTTTTGATTTGCTTCAAGTTGTGTATAAAACAATGCCCATCTCGCCTGATTCTTGCACATTTAATATTCTCATTAAAGTCCACTGTAATGGCAATCGATTAGAGGATGCACACGAACTATTTGACAAAATGCCTGAACCAAATTTGGTAACCTATGGGACCCTCATAGATGCAATGTCTGAAAACATGAATGTAAACCAGGCTTTTCAGTTGTTTAATGGTATGATTGACAAGGAGTGTGTCCTAATGTTTACATTTATACTGCTTTGATGGGGGGACTCTGTAATGTGGGTAGGGTGGACGAGGCCTTGAAGTTGAAGTTGGAGATGCTGAGTAAGGGGTTGAGACCGGATACCGTGACCTAGGTGGGGAAGTTGTTGGAAGAGATGAGTAACAATGGGTGTGTGCTGCATGTTGCTACTTACAATACTTTTGTAACTTATTTGTGTAAGGATGGAAATGTTGAAGGTGCTTATGAGTTTTTGGATGCCATGAGGTGTATCTTTGGCAAGCAGGATGTTGTTAGTTATGATATAATTATATCTGGTCTCTGCAGAGAAGGCAGAGTGAAGGAGGCTTATGGTCTTTTTGAGGACATGCCAAAAAGAGGTTGTGTGCCAACTGTGGTTACCTATCGGACCTGCTTGATGGGCTCTGTGGGGTTGGGAGGTTTAAGGAGGTTGCAATGTTTCTCGAGTCGATGGTATTGAAGGGATTTGTTCCTAGGAGATCAAGCTTAACCGAAGTGATTTCTGGTCTTTGCAAGGAAGAAAAATTGGATTGGGCAGCATTGGTTTTGAGGAATATGGCCAAGGAGTGCCTTGTTGATCTTTCAGCTTGGGATGCATTAATGCCTCATGTTTGTAGTAAAAGTGAGCAGAAAAAGGCCTCAGAACTTTTGAATCATATAGTCCACGTTTCCTGAAACAAAATCATGACATACCCAAATCATAGTTTTCTCTTTGTCAACTACATTTGCCCACAATGACAGTATTGTTTAGGGTTCTGATTGAGCATTGCAGAATGGAATTCGACACTGTGTGAACCAATTAAAGAATGGTGCCCATTAGACATTATTGCATATATACTTCCATAGAAGGTAACTGCATAGAGGTGATATTGTTGTTCTGGATGCAAAGAACATAGCATTATGCTGGTGTCCAAAATCTACATTTTCTTGAATGAAGGGAAAAAAGCAGGCTGTATATTTTTGAAAAGCATAATGGGAAACCAATTTGTTATCAATGGATTCTTATCCTGGAAATGACCTGGATTATCCATGTAAGATTAGGGCACTGCACAGTGGTCTTCAATTTTTTTGTGTGAGTAATGTTAAAATTCATATCCAAAGATTGCAGGTTGGCAGAGGTTTTTGAAACGCAAGTGCCAAATGGGAAGGAAAAGAGTGACTTTGTGCTAAGGCGTAAATGTTTAAGAAGAGCAATTGCCAACTTGGGTTGCACTTTTGTGAAGACATCCAATTAGGACATGTGCCAAAAAATTTAATGCACAAGACTACTTAAAGTAAATCACAAGTAATTGAGAATCCAATCCCGTAATTGAGAATCAAGCAGTTAGATTAGAAGCTTGACTATCAATGACTTGAATAATGGATATAAATTGAAATTACTTCAACTGGTTATTGTTTGGCTAAGGATATGCATGTCTATGTCTATGTAATGCAACAGAACATTGAACTTGTTGTCACTAGATTCATGGTTTGCATCTATGAGTCAAGACTTGTATTTTGGAGCAAAAGGAAGTGTTTCAGTCATCAGTCTGCCGAATGCTTCCATGCATTCAGTACTTGGATTCTAATTAATATTTTTCCGGAGATCTTGATTATATGGGAAACTTTTATGAAGAGTGACATAAACTGTAGATGCAACCAAAATGTCTAGAGCTAGACTGTTGTCTTATTCTTTGTGATTAAGCCTCTCTCTCCCTTTACATAGGTTTAAAGTCTTTACCTTCATCGTAGTCATTGCAGTCAACTTTTTTATGTTATTTTTAAATGCTTCATATATATACAACATTTAGTTACATCCATGCCCACATTGGGTTGTTATAAATACATTGGAGTTATCATATTAAAACCTCAACAATAATCGTAACATCTAGTGACCAGGAATATTGAACATTACACACAAATTACCATTATAAAACTTTTGTCTCGATTTATTTTCTCTAGTATTAATGTGCCAAGTAACTTACTAAATCCTAGAGATTTATCATTATGTTTTTTTTTTTCAATGATGTGTTCAATACTACTCTTTTGTCAACTTGTGGCATTTATAGGCATTTGTAATTGCTATGTAGAAGCGTAGTTTTCTACAAGATTGATTGTGAGAATTTGAACTAAAATAGGCAATCTCAGCTAGAGATAAACTGAAGTATGTGATGGTTGGATGCTCTAAATGTTCATACAACAGATTTACAAACAAGAATGACGATTATTCCTTGTTTTGTTTGTTTGATGTCTAACTGGACATACTCAGATTGTACATAATGTTAAAGAATTGAGAGATATTGGAAACCTAGAGCATAAGGAAATTTTCACACAATAAAAATACGTTGTAAGCATTGAATCATGAAGCAATGCAATTTCCAAAGAGCTGGAAGCATTGGATCATTTGCAGGATGGAGTTAAGATTCCAGTCTTCATGTGTCTGTGTCTAGCTTCTAGCTCTTTCCATATTTCAATCTATTTTGGGAGGGCATTCATTCAAGTAGTGTCTTGATTTTTTTGTTTTAAATTTATTGGAATGGTTTGTTGGATTAAGCAGTATGATTAGGATGGCTTTAGTGTTTTTTTTCCTTTCTGGTTTTTCAATTTTAAGTTTTAAGGGTGTGGAGTGGCCCCAAGGTGTTCTAAAACATCCAAAAAATAGAACTGCATTTTCAGATCCATTTTAGTCAATATCGTGGTGTTTCTGGCATTCTTAAATGTTTTTTTGGGAGGTAACCTGTTTCATTTGGAGAATGCTAAAATTGAAAAATGGTCCCAGAGCTATTTCTTGCAGCTTAGGTTTTTTGAACTTTCTGACTATCAAGTGTTGTCGTCCTGTTATTATTGTGTATCAGAAAAACTAAGACAATCTTATCTCTTCTCAAAACCATATATATTATATTTATTTACTAGAGTTGACAATTTTTATCCAATTGGTATCAATTTTTTTAGACAAAAATTGAATGTTGTAATGCTCGTAGTACCTATTTGGATGGCTTCGTTCTAGCATGTATGAAGGACACTGTACTGAAATAGTTTAACTAGTGTTCTTCCTTAACATGACTTTTGTAAAATTATTTGACTCTTTTAGAATAATTTAATACAGAAAAGAGTTTTGTAAGAAAAAATAAGAGAAGAATAAAATTAAAACAGAACTTCCAAGTACGGTTTTTCCAACTTTCTACAATGTCAATTAATGGATTCTAACTGAAAATACCATATCATTTATGTCATTATTATTGTCTCAGAAAAACAAGGAGGATCTTCTCAGTTCTCAACCATATTATGTGTCTATTGTATGTAACATTTTTAAAATTTTATCTTATAGAGTATCAAAAACATTTTTGCAGCCATATGTTTTCCCTTACGTACTTGGAGAAGAGGGAGGGCTCTCCTTTTCCCCTTTTTCTCTTCAACTTTGATAATGAAATATGTCTCCCTCTTTGATATTCCATCCTCTCTAAGGGTGGGACCATTTACCTTAGTTGAATTCAATAGCTGCAGTTATGATTTCAGATCTGTGCCAAGTCTTTATTGATATCCTTCTCACTTTGTAGATTTTCTTAAGCCACAACTAATTTTCATAAAGAGCCCCCCACACAATTCTCTCTTTATTTAAATTCCCTTTGATTCCAAAGCATGTACAAAGAGATCTCAACATGGACTAAATTTTTCTCAATTTTCTTAAGAGATTCAAAAATGAAAGAGAATTTTCATCTTAGCTTGCATTTTTTCCTTAAATCACGTCAAATTCATCTCAGTTATCTTTTAGAAACCTAAATCCTTTGATTATTTAATGGTTTCCTATAAATCATGGTGGCAAAATGAGATTTTTGAATTTTTCTCACCTAATTCTTGTAATCAATTTTGCATTTCCCATGTGTGTGACTTCCTTTAGGTCCAAAATCTGCTCCAATGTTCAATTAAAATGGAGTGAAGTAGTTCAATTCCTCAGATCAAGATTAGCACAAATATGATCGCAACAGTCCACCCAAAGTGGTGTTTGTTGTAAAATTTAAATCCTAATCATGTTCCACAACACCATTTCTCGATTGATTCAATACCAAGAAAAATGTTCAAGTAATCCCACAACGAAGATCAAAACATCATTAGCCTGCTTCAGCCAACAAATCCACCATAGCTTGTTTTCAGTTATATCCAATAGATATTGAGTGACTTGCATTCACTCCTTATCTCATCAATTGTCAGAACATCCTTTATAGCTCATTTCAAGCTATATCAAAATGACATTGGGTGACTTGTTTGAGTTCACTCATTATTTCGTCAACTACCGAGTTTAACAAAATCCCATCCGACACAAATCCCTTCAAAGCTCATTTTGAGTTCACAATCATATTGAGATTAACTTTTTTGAGTTACTCTCCCCCCTCAACAACTAGAGCTTGTTTAAGCCAAACCAATCAACATATTCATCATAGCTTGTTTGAGCTATATCCCACTTGTATCGAGTAACTTGTTTGAGTGTACTCCTTACATTTTCATATCTGTTAGCTTGTTTAAGCCCAACCAATCAACATATTCATCATAGCTTGTTTGAGCTATATCCCACTTGTATCGTGTACCTTGTTTGAGTGTACTCCTTACATTTTTCTATCGCTAAGCTTGTTTAAGCCAAACCCATCAACATATTCATCATAGCTTGTTTGAGCTATATCCCACTTGTATCCCGAGTAGCTTGTTTGAGCTTACTCCTTATAGCCTTGTTAAAAATTGATTGAGCCAAAACAAAGATCACAATAAATAGGTCGAGTTCTTCATTACACCTTTCTTCATTTTCCCTCTCTTTCAAACATGATGAATTCACGAAAAACATCATGCAATGAGCTATTAGAAAAAATTAATAAGTTGACAACACAACTCTCTCATATGGCTACCCAAATCAATGAACGATCACCCAAAAATCTGATCATACAACCTAATGAAGACGTCACTTCACGTAAAGTTCAACACCAGTTTACCCCCCTTGGAGAAAGTCTCTCTAGTGTTTTTCATCAACTAAAAGAGGCTAAACTAATAAGATATCCAATTACAAAACCCTTTGTCAAAGGGGAAGCTAAGCCATGTTGGTACAAACCTAACACATACTATGACTTTCATCGCATTGATGGTCATCACACAAATAAATGTGTGCGATTTAAGAATTATGTCCAAGACTTAATTGATGACGACATCATCTCTATAGAACTTGATGAAAACACTCTTGCAACCAATGACACATCCAATACCACAAATTTCCATGAAGAGCTAACTACTGTCGAAACTCCTATATATACTGACATTCCACAAGATCATGATGACAACAGTCAAGCCTCTCTAATTCCAAACCAATCCATATCTTCTTCAAATTTCCTTCCATTAGTTCAAACATACATTGAACCTGTTTTAGACAACAACATTCTTCCAACATCTACTGAGCACTTGAACTTATTTCAAGACTCTCTTTCAACCCAAAAATACATTGAACCTATTTTGGACAACAACATTCTTCCAACATCTACTAAGCACTTGAACTTATTTCAATACTGTATTTCAGCCTAAACATATATTGAACCTGTTTTAGACAACAACATTCTTCCAACATCTACCGAGCACTTGAACTTATTTCAAGACTTTCTTTTAACCCAAACATATATTGAACCTATTTTGGGTGACAACATTCTTCCAACATGTAACGAGACCTTGATCTCATTTCAAGACTCCCTTCAAACCTTGATATTATTGTAGACAACTTTGTAGAAGAGGTTCCATCAACAAGTACCATTAAGTTTGATTCTATTATTCAAATATTGGCTCTTATTCCTAACATCTCTAGCCTTGTTTTCGAAACACAACCACATCGAGTTTGGACACTTGCGACAATGCAACCTATTGTGTCCATCATGCTTTCAACGATCGATCTTGTAGGAATCTCATCACTAATTATTCTCACCTGTCAAGACTTCTACATGCATACATTCTACGAGGTAATTATACCTAGGAATATCTTTACACAACCTTTTCCATATTTAATCATGAATATATCCTCAAAACAATAAATTAATGGACAAATAGAAGCAACAAACCAAATAACACAAACCATCATTGTCAACACACGTGGAAGCTATTAGCTTAACCAAATCTATCCCACTGTTTGGGCTTACCAAACATCTTATCACACACCTACCGAAGCCACTCCCTTCTCCTTTGTTTATGGTTGGGAAGCTATTTTACATGTCAAGGTTGAATTTCCATCCTTCATAATATCCTTCAAAGATGTAATCAATAAAGATTATTATCGACACTCACACCTTAATGAACTCGAGCTTCTTGATGAAAAATGACTTAATGCCCTAGATCATCTTCAAGTATATCAAAATCGCTACAGCATAGCTACCATAAAAAATTCCAACCTAGAAAATTTAAGGTCAATGATTTCATTCTCAAAGAAAATTGAAAGAACACACCCAAAGAACGAGACAAACAAGACAAATTTGAGCCCAACAAAATCATAGATAATTTTAGTTTTGGAGCTTATAAATTGGCCATTGACACATGCCAAGTCCTTGAAAAACCCATGAATGCATTCCATTCAAAGAAATTCTATTCTTGAAAGCACTCTCTCTTATGAAACAACAACATCTACATTGTTCATTCTTGTCTTGCTTATCTCTGAATAAATTTATTTATTTCCATTGGCAGACATTTTCATTATCAAAATCACATCTTCATATTTATCATCATGAGACAAGTGCTAATATAAATCCTATTAAGTTTGTGAGCACCATATTTCTTATAATATCTCCCATTTTTAGTCGCTTTCACCTATGGTCATACCTAGAAGCTTACTGATGGTAATATATTCCCTTCAAAGACATTCTCTCTTTCATAACAAAGCTCTAAACTTCTTTACCTAGTTTGTTTGGACGTCTATCTCAGTTTTTGGTGTTGAACCCTTATGCCCTACTAGTCGTGTGGGGCTGAGATTGGGGGCAGACATTCCTTCCCAAATAAAAAGCACTATTATAAAAAATCCATCAATTCAATAACTTATGAATAATTTGTCATCACATCTTTTATCCTTCATAGTCTTTGAAGTTGAGCCCACACTTCTTATTGGTAGTGTGAGACTAGAAATGGAGGAAGGTGCCCTTACTCATCTACGTCTTGTCTTCGGTGATAAACCCTTTCCTCTTACAAGTGTCATGGGGCAAAGCGTAGAGGGCCATTCTCATAAAAACATTGAAAAATATTAAAAAAACAAAAAACAAAACAAAATAAAATAAAGAGAAAAAGGAATTCACTTGCCTATATTTTGCCTTTGTGATGAGCCCTTGCTTCTCACTAGTAGCATGGGGCAAGGCATAGGAGTCATTTCAAAATACAAAATTACAAAGGTTTGCAAATTATAGAATCCCCAAAGAAGTAATTTAGATGCCTAAGTGAAGAGAGAACTATCCCTTAACCTCATATCTTACCAATCAGCAGGCCACATAACTGTCTAAGTCTAACACGTGACTCATAAAGTGAAATCCATTTTTGAAACCGGTTTAGTACTATTATGAAGAATAGAGTCACAATTTCCCAAAGGGATTGTTGTTAACATTTGTCTCTATATTCATTATCTACCTCCTACGTCCTTCTTGATTCTCGGTGATAAGCCCACACATCTTACTAGTTGTGTGGAGTCAAGAATGGAGCTGGACTTCTTTTCATCATATCATCACCACCATATCCTACCAATGGAAAGAAAATTTTGTTATTCTCGAGCATAAGTTACCACACGGAACACGGTACATATGGATAATATCCTGGTTTATCGCCTCTCAAAATAAGTCTCGCTCTAGTCCTAAATTGGTCCATAAATTCCACAAACAAAGTGTAAAAATCCAAAACAAAGTGAAAATTGTCAAAAATCCAAAAGTAGTGTAAAAATCTAAAAATCTAAAAACATTTGAAAATCGTCACAAAAATCTAAAACATAAAAAAATTAAAAAATCAAAAAAATCAAAAATCAAAATAAAAATAAAAAAAATTAGCAAAAATAAAAAAATCAAAAATCAAAATAAAAATCCAAAAAATTAGAAAAAATCATCAAAAATCAAAAAATTAGATATATATATATATAACAAAAATAAAAATATTGTAAACTCCACAAAATCACAAAAACTCTAAAATAACCAACACAATTCAACCTTGGAACTATTATCCCTAACGAATGATCTAATCACCTTATGACTACAAAATTCAAACCACTTCTCGCCTGAATCCTTGCTTGGGGCAAATCTGGCTCTCATTGTTTCCTTGTTTGAGGACAATGACCCAATACTTTACTATGTCCTCATACACCTACTTAGGGGAACGTCCAATCAATCCTCACTGTGGAACACGTTAGGGACATGTTTATTGGTTCTTGTGTTGCATTATTAGTTATAAATTATTAATTACTTTCTTGTATCTTGATATATTATAGGGGCATCTTGATTTTATGTATCTTGGTGTTCTCTCTAATATTCTTATGTTATCTGATTACATGTCATACTGGGGTATCATACTTTCTTGATGGCCTCTGTCTATGCTCTCTTCCATTTGCATATCATACTGGGGCATCAAACCTTTTTGATGGCCCCTATCTATGCTATCACGCATATTACAGTCTAGTCATCTTGATCTTTTATATCACGATGCATCCTGTTATGTGTTATATTAAAATTAAGATGATTTTCATCACGTGAGTATCTTCCTGCATGATCAACATCTTACTTTACACCCCATCCATTCACCCATACTAATACATTCCCTAGTTTGGGAATCCTACTTGATCACCATTGCATTTTGTGAATCCTACTTGAAGATCTTTCTCAAGTAGCATTCACTATCCAATAACTCCTTCTCCCCCACCATGATCACCATGTATTTGATCCATTCATCCTCGCTCCTCATTTTTACTCCTCCACCACTTATCCCCATATTACCCTTCTCACCATTCTTGTCCCCTCTCACCCCTTTGTATTCTTTCCTTTCCCCCTCCTGCTTCCCACTTGACAATCTTACTTAATAACCCTTTTATATGGGATCCTTGGTGGAGGTTTACTCTCTCCCTAAGATCTTCCCACTGTAGAAGATTCTTCACCATCTCCCCTCTCATCAAACAACAATCACCACCAAACACATCTTCTCATTCCACCTCTTATACTTCTCATTCTCACATCATTACTCTCACCATGGAAACATCCCAATTTAGGATTACCCTCACACTCTCCACCCTCCACTACATATATTCCTTCATCCATTCATGTTACACTCCTTTGTTTCCTTTCTTTCTTATTATCACATCATCTCATATCATATACCACTCAAGCATACCTCACTCACTCTTTTCTCATCCTTCCCCAAATTCATCTTATGCCTAGTCATCCTACTTACATGCTCTCATAGTATGGAAAATTCACTTGAGGGTTCCCCTTTAGTCCATTTTGTCATACCCTATTCCCACTAACTCTATCATCATCCTTCTTCTTCTTCGGATTGGCGATCTTACTTACCATTTCTGCCGCATGGAAATCTTACTTAAGACTTCCACTTAATGTTGATCTTCTCTATGGCCTTTTTCCATCCCATCATATTTCCACCATCTTATTTCTCTCCCGCCTCTCATTGCGATCATCTTCTTCAACCTACCATTCCACCCATGTCCCCAATATCATCTTATCTTTCTCCTTACATATCATCCCTATCGGCTAAGTGATCTTATAAAACCTCTCCAAAGAACATGATGATCTTACTTAAGAGATTCTCTTAAGCATGACATGTCATCTTACACTCGCCCATCACTCTACAATCTGACCATCCATCTTTCCTCTTCATTCCCATCATCACATATTTTTACCACCTCTATCACCCTCCTCTACTTGGCAATCTTACTTAACCACTCACCCGGCATGGCGATCTCACTTAAGAGTCCCTCTTAAGGATGATCTATCTCCTTGCCTTTCCCCATCACTACACACCATTCACCCTTCAATTTTTTTCGCATTCCCCATTATCACATCATTTCACCTCCTTTTCCATTATCGTAAAACACCACTTCTCGCTTTGCCACTTGTCATCTCTAGTTTTGCTCGCTTGGAAATCTTACTTAACCACTTCCGTCACATGACAATATTATGTCAGGGTCCTCCCTACACTTAACTTGTCATCATGAACTTCTCCCCGCCTCATTCTTCATTCACTTTGTTGATCGCTTCTTCCACTTGGTATCTCCTACTACCCACTTTTTCCTCCTACTATTATCCTTTCTCCACATATCCTCTTACAACATACATAGAATCTCTTTTGCCTACAATCACGTTCTTTTCCCCCATTTTCCCCTTCTTGATCCATCATCCTTCATATTGTTTCTTCCCATTCTTTTCATGTCTTGGTTCTTCATCCTCACCTCATTCATCCTCATCACCCACATCCTCTCCTCACTTTCACCTAGTCCCAACTCATCCCTCCCATTTTCTTTACTCTTTCCACTTCATCTTCTCAAATCCTCCCACATTTCTACCCACACATGCATTTGCCATTATTGTTAACATTCCTCTATCATTCTTTCATCATCATCATTTATTCATGCGCTAAGAATTGTAAGTGGGATTTCCCTAAAAATCATCAATCCTCATTCCGCACGACCTCATTCACTCCCTTGGACCTTCTAGAGTTTCCCTTCATTCCTTCCCTCCTCTAAGCCCACCACTCATTGTAAAAGGGCTTTCCCTAACGTCCCTTTGTTGGCATTACCCTTTCCAATCCTCATTAGCTTTCTCCTTTTCTTCATTTTTTCTCTCACCCTTCCCCACCACTCATTGTAAGGGGGATTTCCCTAACGTCCCCTCATTGGCATTGCCTCTTCTATCCCCCATTCTCTTTTCTCTCCTATTCTTTTCCCTCAATCCCACCCTTTCTTGTCGCTTCTTACCCATCTCTCCATCTTCTCTTCGCCGTTGTCAATATCTTTATTGTCTTCATCATACATCCTTTTTCTATTTTCTCATCATCCTAGTATCCTCATTTCATACATCTCCACATCTTTTCCAATCGATGTCATTCCTCCCCTCTTTCTTCTCTGAACATTCCTTATACTATTCCCTTTCCACTTATTACCCCCTTTTTGTATTCCCTTCTTTCTACATCATTTTCTTTGTTATCCTCTTCTCTCTCCCACCCCTCATCTTATTTCCCTTTCCCTTTATCATCTTCTTCCCCTTTTTCCATCACATTTCTTCCTTACTTCCCCACGATAACTAGGCTCTTAAACGTTGTCATGTCTTTTTATCATACCACCCTCCACATGCATCTCCATACGGTCTATTCCATATTCTTTTCCTTGGTCTTCCTCATAATGACACGATTCCTTTAATCTTCTCCTTGTATTCATTCTATCTTCCTTTCCTCTCCCATAATTTTCATGTTTCTTCTAACCACTTCTCCTTTTCTCTCCCACCCCTACCTTTTCGTTCATTCTATATCTATTTCTCTTCTTTTCTCTCCTCTTTTTCACACTTTCCTCGCCCCTCATAGTTTCTTTTTTTTCTCCGTTTTACTTCTTCTTTCGTCCGCTTTCCATTTTCATCCATTTCACCCCTACTCCCACCTCATTTTCTCCTTCTAATTTATCCTTTCCATTTTCCTTCTTTTCTCAGCTTATATCATTTATTTCACTTTCACGCATCCCTCTTTACTATCTTTGTTGCTTCCTTCATTTTTCACATCTCTATTTCATCCCTTCATCCTCTCCTCTGTCATTTTCCTTTTTTATCTTGTTTGTCCTTCATCATTCCCTTCTTCCACTGTCATCCCTCTCTCTTATTTCTACCTCTTTCATTCCTTTTTTCCCCCTCCCCTATCTCCCTTAATATTCTCGTAATCAACCCCAATCCTATCCATTCCCTTTTCTCTTTCCCACACACCCTCACACCTAGCATTCAAGGCCGATTGAATCATTTCTCCATTTGTGTCGTGCGGTCCTTCTAGTCTCTTCCACTCCATTATCGTCCTCTTCTCCGCATAATTTATTTCTCTTCTTTTCGAGAGTTCTGTCGTATATTCCATTCTCGTTAGTCCTCTCGAGGGGGCATCATCACATCTATCCATAATCACATTTTCTCATGACATTTTTGTCTTGGAGGATACTATGACATCCGTCACTCATTACTTTCTATTCTCGCCAAAAATATTCGCTCTACCTTTTGCTTAAGAAAATTAGATTGAATTATTCCCCATCCCATCTACTTTCTTTGATCGGACACTACTTTCATAGTACCCTTCTAAAGAGGGGAAAATCTAGACACCCTAATTTTACATCTATCCTAAATCAATTAATTCCCCTTCCTCATTTCCCACAAAATACACTTCAATTAATCAAATATAATTTGATTAATTAACCATTTCAAAATCCAAAAAAAACCAATCTTCACCACATGTCATTATTCTCCATGTTTTTCTACTATTGAATTAAAAATTCAAATTCAAATCCTCACCCACCCTTCATGGTCCTCACTCACCTAAAATCCTCCACTTATGAATTAAAATATAATTCAAATCCTTACCCATTCTTCATGGCCCCCACTCATCTAATCTTGTCCACATTTTCAAACCACTAACCTAATCGTGCCCATATTTTCAAACCACTCACTTAATCTTGCCCACATTTTCAAACCATGATTACTTAAATTACTCTAAGTTAATCACTCCCCTAGGCTATAAATACAACCTTACCCCTCCCCTCTAAGGACATGGAGAATAAGCTTGAATGCCATATCTAAGTTCTTGCATCCTTTGAGCAAAGAACATCCTTTTGCCTTGTCCTAATGCCCAAATAGCCTCATAATCATTTTTCCCATCTAGTGCAAAGTAAGAGGATCATTGTTGCAGGAAGGTCTTGCTCCATCTTGAAGAAAAGCACCTACATATCACACAATCAGGGCTCAATCCAAGTTTCCTAGCCCATTCTGAGGTTTTCTACGGAACGTGAAGGAGGAGGTATGATTATTGGTATTTTACTTCCTTGTTAGTAGTGTATTTTTCCTAGCTTATAGGATTTGTATGGAGAATTATCCTTGGGGGCTTTAAGAGGTTGGTTTGTTTTTGGATTGGTAGTGGATTTTGGTTTGGGATTGGATTTGGTTGGTTTAGGAGAGGTGGATGGTGTAGGGTTGGTTTATGTAGGATTAGATGGTTTGATTTTGGATGGATTGGATAAGGTAATGATGAAGATGTGGTATATTTGGATGGAGATGATATGTTAGATTGGTTGGATTTGGGAGAGATAGATTGTGTGGATTTAAAGGATGGAGTAGATGTTTATCAGAGAGATGGGTTAAATGTTGGTTGAGTTGAGGTAGAGGGGGTGGTGTGGAAACCACATATGATTTGGGAGATTGAGGTAACTTAGGAATAAATTTGGATGTGATATGATTGGGGGATGGGGGGAAATTAGGATAAGAGTTAGGAGATGGGGGTGACTTGGGAGTCACCTTGGATATTCTAGGATTGGATTGGTTATTGGTAGATTTATTAGACGTGGATGGAGAAGATAAAGGTGGCATGGGGGCCATGTTAGATGAAGTAGGATTAAGGGATGAAGAGGGTATGGGTGACTTAGGAGTCACACTAGATTGAGTGAGGTTGATGTAAGTGATGGAGGCATAGGATCCAAAGTAGATGTTAGAGGAGGGGACTTAGGACTACTCTAGGAGAAAGTCCATGGGATGAGGTTGGGATGATGAGGATTTAGGACTAAGGTGTGATGTAGGGGATAAGGATTGTGGTTTAGTTTGATCTTGATTGGATGTGGATGGGTATGTATAAGGTATATTATGATATGTTTTAATGGGAGGGAGTTGGGGATTAGATTGATTGATAGGGGATTTAGGTTGGATAGTGGTGATGAAGGATTAGGCTCAGATAATAGTTTATCAAATTGGAAAAGAGGGTCACTCAAGGGAGCTAGTGGTGGTAATTTGGGATGTTTAGGTTTAGATTTATATTTAGATTTGGATTTTTTTTAAGTAGATGTGGTGGAAAATCATAGTTAGTTAAAGTTTGGTAAAGGAGATCTTTATTGGTGGAAGGGGATGATTAGAGATTTGATCAAAATTGATGTAATTAGATGATGTGAATTTATGATTGGGTTTGATTGGTTATGTGGATGTGGGATCATCTTCATCAGTGTCAATAAGGTCCTCACTATCATAAGTGGATGTGAGGGAGGATAGTCGAGAAGATGTTTGGCTAAGGTGTGATTGAGGTCAAGGATTTGTTGGTTAAAATTTAGGATGGTTGTGATGATGGTGGGATCAACTTGGGATGGGTTAGGATATTGTTGAGTAGAGGATGTGAGTGTCTTATTTTGATTTTTAAAAGATTGGATAGTAATAGGGATGTTTTATCAAAGTGGGAAAGTAAAGGTTGATGGGTGGTGGATTTGAGTTTGATGGGAGCCATGATGAGGATGGGGGTTTAAATAAAATTTTGGAATAGGATTGGGTATGGATAGGATGTAGGTAAGATATGATTAAGATGGAGGGATTAGATGTGGATGGGATGGATTAGGAAAGGGAATAAGATTGGGGTAATTAGATGGATGGATTAGGTTTGATTATTTTTGAATGGGGGGGTTGATTTGATTTTTTATTAATTTTTGACTGGTTGATTAATGTTTAGTCAAAATGATATGTAATTAAGCAACACACAACCTAGCCAATCAAGTGGGTGTACAACACAATCTATAGCCCGCTTTAAATACCACACAAGACAGTGGTACTCACTAAGATGGCCCACCTTTATGCCGATGTGTGATCGGCTAGCGAGTAATCTTTGGTGGTTCCTTCCCTGCATTATAGCTTGATTGTGGATAAAGGCTACCTATGCTAGGATAAACAAGGATTTCTAGGGGTGTCCCCTATATACCTTGCGATACGTGGGGCCCAAATATGTGTTACAAGGATGTTGTCAAAGGCGTGGGTGTTGGGACGTGGAATCCCTCACTTCACGCCGCTCTTAAAACAAGCAAGCACTTAGCCAATAATGATAGCTATCCAAGAATTTATATACCCCACCGAAAACAGGGTGTGTCTATGTGCATGGAGATGAATCCCATGGTCATATGACCCCTAGGACTATGAAAAGTGCATGGATATCACTTCCACGTCACGTTTACCCTAAAAATGAAAAAGGGAAGAAGGTGGACTACTTTTTATCCTCAAGATCATCTAAGGACGTGAGAGGAGAGCATACACGAAATCCAACCTTCAGGTTTAACAAGAAAACATGCAAGGATACAAAATATGAAAGATGTAAGATATATTCAAGATAAATCTTTTTTTTTTTATTTTTTTAAATGATAAAAAGATAATTAAAATTAAAAAAGGGGTCTTCAAGAGGAGGCCCTGCAAGAAAAAGTGGATTAGTAGTTTGGAAGAATAACCTTAATGTCTTGGACTAAAAGAGCTACAAAAAAAAAAGGATTAATACTTATAGATTATTTTTTTAATCTTTTGTAAGTGTAGGAAGCTTCACACAAAGTGTTAGTATTTTGGAACAAGAAAAGATAACTTAATGTGTAGTTAAAATAATAATATTTAGGAAAATGAAAACCATGAATAAATTATCTTTCAAAATACTAAATTAACACTTTCATTGCATAGATATTTTCAATACCTTTCCGGAAAAAAATGATTCGTTTCAAGTTTGGGGTCAAAATTTATGGCTCTTGGAAGTTAGGCAACAAAAGAGCAAAACAAAAGCATTGATTCAGGACATAAGCACCATTTTAGGTCACAAACACGCTACTTTGTAAAAAAATAAATTTTAGGTTTTAAATGTTGAACATATGCACTGGAGTAATTACAAATGCGCCATGGGGTCTACAAACGTGTTGTTTCAAATTAAAAGTGCTAAAACGAAATATTTTCACAAAAATTGAAAGTTCAAGATGTAAATATCAACAAAAAATTCTCAAATTTAGACAGTCTGTTGTCCGTATGAAATTTTAATAAAAACAATCAAAATTTTGGGGGGTAAGCCCCATGGTGGGTGCCAAAAAATGGAGACAAAATACTGGTGTTAGTGTGAAAATAGGAAATAAATTGATTTAAATCCTAAACTAACACTACTATTTTATACCTCAGATCAAGATAGGAAGGAAAGAGGGAGAATTATACCTACACTTATCTTCTATCATGCAATTCTCCTTCTTTGATGGTGTGTTTTCTTGTGGATTGGAGGATTGATTAGGTTGAACTTGGATGCTTCAGATTTTCTTGTGGATGCACTTGGACAACACCTCACCTTTGATGATTGATTCTTGGATTCTTGGATGAAGACTATTGATGGCTTGTTTGAGGCTTGAAGGATGAAGATGGATGATTGATTATCAAAATATGAAGTAGCAAGATGATGGCCTCCCAAAACTAGCTCTCATGGAGGATGAGAGTGCAAATTTATAGTTTGTGAGTGGAAAATTAGAGGGTTAGGAGTAATCCATATTGGATTTAATCCAAAGACTACAAATTGATAAGAGGATTAGATATGTGTAGAGATTTGTAGAGAATTCTAGATTCAAAAATTCAAATGGGAGAGGGAAATAATAGTTGGAAGATTAGAGAGGGTTCTAGAAATAAAACCCTCTAAATTTAGAGTTGTATATGGATGTGCACATGATTAGTTTAGATTAAATGATGTGATTAGGATAGTTAATGATGACTGATTACATGGAATAACTAGTGGTAGGTGTAGGTACTAGGGTAGGTGAGACATAGGAATATTAAATTCCTATAAATTTTAGGTGGCATTTAGATATGATAATGTGATATAATAAAAGAGATTAAGGATGAAATGGGATAAAAGGATTAATGATATATAATAGATGTTATAAAAGGGATTTTTAATGAAATATTAGAATAAATGGATTAATGATGAAATGAGACATTAGATGAATGATAAAATGGAAAATGAATTAAAATGGATTGGTGGCGATAAATGGTGATGAGGCTAAAATTCAGGATATGATTAATGTTAATTTGTCATGTAGACATTTTAGGTGTCTACATGCTTGGAATGCATGGTTTTGAGAAGATGAAAGCTAGTGACAAAAATGCCTTTTTATTAAGAAGATAATGGCGAATCTTGGAGGTAGCAAAGAAAAGAGTGCAACACAACTTTTCAGCTTCAATGTAGTGAGTATCATAGTCGTGAATGGTGTGAATGATGTAATATACAACCTACCCCATGTATTTCTCATCATAATGTGCCAACGTGACACCTAGAGCATGATCGGAGGTAGAGACATATAGATAGAAAGGGTCCCCCTCATGTGGAGGTGTAATCACAGGAGGGGATAAGAGATACTTCTTGAGATCATGAAATTATTTTTGTCAATTATCATCCCATTTGAAGATGATTTATTTGTGAAGAAGATGGTGAAAGGGTTAGAAATCGGTCAGAAATTTTTGAGATGAAATGGTGGACTGATTGGAGTCAACCTTGAAGACTATGAAGCTGCTTTAGATTAGTTGTAATCTTGAGGATGGATTTGATTCTAGCAGAGTCAAATTTAATACCCTAATGGAAACTATAAAGCCAAGGATTTTACCAATAATCACTCTGAACACACACTTGACTAGATTAAGACAGGAAGATGTAGATAAGGTGCTCAAAAATGACTTCAAGGATGGAAACATTGTCATGGAGATGCTTGGATTTACCCAAAAGGTCATCAATATAGCCCTCTACAGTCTTGTGGATGAGATCATGAAATATGTAAGTCATGGATGACCTATAGGTGGCTCAGGTGTTTTTTACACTGAAGGGCATGATGCAATAACAAAAGGTCCCCAAAGGATTGATGAAAGAAGTCTTATGTTTGTTTTCTAGTGTAATGAGGATCCATTATACCCATCCATAAGAGAAAGCATCTAGTGGCCTATGGTAAGGTCTATGAGCTGATCAATGTTAGGAAGAGGGAAATCATCTTTATGGAAAACAAGGTTTAAATTTGGAAAGTCAATGCAAATACAGAGCTTTCTTGAAGCTTTGGTAATGGGTACAATATTGGAGACCCATTAGAGATATTCAATAGAGATGATGAAATTGGTGAAAAGGAGGCATTATAGATCCTTATTTGATAAGGAGGGAAACTAGAGGATGCATATGGTGAAGCTTCTACTTAAATGGCTTGGTGTTAGGGAATGTAATGATGTTGTGAATGAAGATGGAAGGATTGAGACATGAAATGTTAGCATATGACCATGCGAAGGATTGGATGTGGAAAGAGAGGAAAGTAGTGAAATATTCAAGCTCATGTGGATCAAGGTATTGACCCACTTTGAGAGTGAGGGGATCTTACACAGTCCCAATGTTGATTTCGATGGTGGATTCATTAAGAAGGGTGTATGTTTTTGGCGGTAAGGTCTTATGAAGATAGGATTATTCTCCCCCATGTATGAAAGGATGGAATCATCATCGGTGGATTGAAGAACATCAATGGTAGGGGAATATTCCTCTACCATATCTAGAAATTGAAGAGGGAGGGACCAAATTTCATTTTCACATTGATAAGTCAGTGGTCCCAAAGTGATCATGGAGATTAAAAAAAATATCTAGAGGTGATTGAAATGGTGTCATCAATATCCATAACATCATGGGGTGGAGAAGATGGAGGATCTATGTCCATGAGAGATAAAGATGGTGGAGGGTCTGCAGATTGTTCCTTATATCCTAACCCAATTTTTTCATGAGGTTTAAGAGATTGATCAATGACGAGGTCAAACATGCATTTTTCATAACGCCCCATTCCAAATCCTTTTAAGCATAATGATGAATATAGGTGTGGGAAAAGGATTTATTATAAATAAATTCAAATTATTTTTGTATGGTTTGGTGTGTTCTTGAGTGTCAATGTGTGAGGAAGGGCGATCAATGCTACCATATATAAAATTGGTATGAATATGAGGTGGATCGAAAGGAACGATATCCATGACATTAGGTTGATACATTGATTTTTTGTTGGGTCTACCAAGTCTATGAGGTGTAGGAAGAGTGTTGAGTGCGATAAGGTGGTAATCTTCTAGCATGAGCTAATCCATATATTTGTCTAAAGATTCATCATTGGGAATTTTGGATGCAGAGATAGATGAGCTAGTGGATGTTTTAGAAGGATTATGTGAGGGAATGAGAACATTATTAGGTTGATAAGTCATGTTACATGCCCTGAATTGATGCAATGATGGAGGGTGGAAGGAACACAACATATGATGTAAATCCATGGTCATCATAGGAGGATGTTGTATTGAAACTTCCCTTCTATGATATATAAAACCTCATGGAGGATTTTTTCACCTATATGGATATGAAGGATAATTGTTCCTAAAGACGGGTGATGGGTGTTGTTATTCCCTTCATTTAATCAACTTTATGTTGATGTCATATTCAAACCAGGGTGTGTCTAAAGCTATATGCAACAAGAAGAATCTTAGTGATCTAGTAATTGATTGTAGGTATTTTTTATTTTATGGGGGATATTTTCAATGTCTTAAGGACTTCTTGGTTAAAAACCTTATTGGAATCAAACTATGAAAACATGTTGGAGGTAAACACACTTTACAACAATGAATTGCTTGAAATAAACACACTTTTCCTTGGAAGTAAACACACTTTGCAGAAAGGAATTGCTTGAAATAAACACACTTTTCCTTGGAAGTAAACACACTTTGCAGAATGAAATAGATTGATGAAAAAAACATTACAGAAATAAACACACAATTGAGAATGCTTGGAAAATGATTGCAAAGAAATAAGAACTTAATCTAGAACACCTACAGGGACAAGTCTACAATAGATTTTAACTTAAGGAATTTGAAAGTGATATAGAATTAACAGATCTAAACTATTTTCTCTAAAAATATAAATACAAAAAAACAAGGATCCTGGTTCTTGGAGGAGTGGGCCCTTGCTCCACCTCGAAACAAGATTGGACACCTTAATTTTCTCTCAAAATAGAAATGGCTATTTTATTGATAAAACATTTTGCATTACAAAAACATGTTGGATCTGTGTATATCAATCTATATCTATCTTCTGTTTTATATCTATATTCCTATATATAATCTATTTACAAGTTTGTATGTATATACTTCTTCCAGGGGTGCATTTATGGTCGTAACTATTCCACTGATACGATGGAACTGAATCGTGCCCAGAATAGATGTTGAATTGGAACATGGCTGGATGTACAACTATGTGATAATTATCCTGGATCTACAAGTATGGAGAGTCATAAGTCTTCTAATCTGCTTTGATTGATATGATCATTGATTTGAAAAATCACCAGCCATTTGGAATAGATTCTTATTGGTTCTAGAACTTTAGAAGAGTTCCAAACTAAAGGAAATCGTTCCAAGTCTAATCGAGAGAGTTCCGAAGCTATCTGTAGGAGTTCGAAACTAATCCCGATAATTTCGGAACTAAATACTAGAGTTCCGAACTAAGTCCAAAAGTTTTGGAACTAGGTGATAAAGCTTGTGACTGTGTAATGGAGTTCCAGAACTAGCTTGGAAGTTCTGGAACTAAGTTGTATTGAAACAAATGCTTTCAAAAACATGTTGACTACTTCATACTTCGTTCTTCCACCTCATTACTGACCTGCTTTATTAGAAAACTGAATTTCCAAAACACTTTGTTAGGAATTACAAATATTTTAAACGTTAGAATCATAATCAACAAAAGATGGACAATTACATCCTAACTTATATCAGATCAAACAAAAGTCACAAAATACAGTCAAACTTAATAAAAAGGAGAGTAAGATGAGATCATTTATTGTACATTTAACGGGCATATTCTAGCCTCATCATTTCCCCCATACTTACTTGTTTGTAAGTCCCTTTACAAACTTTACTCTTCAAATTTGGGGTTATATATTCTACATTCCATTTGATTGCTTAGGTCAAATGGATGGAACTGAATATCCCAATGCTTTAATTCAGGGGTACTATACCCTTCCTACTTCTACTTTCCTTTGCCATGCAACAAATTCAATGGGATCTTGTGGTTCTCTATTCTACCATGGTGACATGGGGGTGAGAAGGAGTGGAGGTCTTGTTCTCATTCCTATCCATATTCCCTGTGCTTTTCATTGATATGAGGAATTAGCGTACATAAGGATTTTGCTCTATGCAAACTCCAGATTAAGTTTGTGGGAGATATTTCTTCCCTTCTTCTCAATGCCACCATGAGCAATTCCCATCTTTTCAAACATGCCTCATAAATATCTTCAAATTTTCCTCTTCATAAGAGGTGAAGGCATTAATACTTCTCTACAAATTGGCAAGATAAGGTTCCTTGAACCTTTTATCAAATGCATGGGATCTTAAATGTGTAGCAAAGGTAGATGGTTTACCATAATGAATTCTCATATAGAGACCAGATGAACTAGCTTTTAACAGATGCTCTGACTCCCTTTCCTTCCATTCAATCTGATTTTGAAGAATAGAAACAAATGCATTAAGTTGGATCTCCCCTACATATAAATTGATCATAAAACCCGAGTTCTTTTCTAGCATGAAATTGCAGAGAAGATTTTTCTGCTCTAAATTGGATAAGGAATAGGTTTTTGTGAAATCAGCTTCATCTTTTATTTCATGTGGAAGGCCACATGCTATCCTTGACAACTACCAATGAATGAATTTTTCCTCCAAAAACACATTATATGCAGGAGAAGGTTTCATGCATGCAAGCAATTTCTCACTCATCATGCAAACCATTTGTATTTTCACAAGATATTTAAATTTTTCATTTTCTTCTTTGTAAAATGTTTCTTCCCATACTTTTATTGCTTTCTTCTCTTCTTCTATCTTGCTTCTCAAGTCCTCATTGGATGTCTTGGCTTCACTAGTTCTCTGCAAGTATCATCCCATAGTTGTTTAAGTGGCCAATAAGTTAATTCAGTTTGTGCAGATATGGGACAGAGGAGTTTGTTTTCTAGAACTTTGACACTCTTCCTCTTTCTCCATTATCTATTTAACTATTGTCAATTACTTAGTCTTGTCAGTGAGCTAAGTTGTTGATTCCCCAATGACCATTCCTCTGTTCCAATTTAAGTTTGAGAAAATTCAACTCCTCATCCTTTTCTCTAATAATGGGTTCTACTCTGGACAGAAACAAAGCCTATTTAACTTGTTGTTTCTCTTCTTTTTCTGAAAGTTCCTTGGGGTTAAGCATTCTTCTTCTACCATAGGGGATTTCCCTTTCCATTTCCAAGATGCCAATTCATCTTCTTCATGTGATGATTTTGCTGATTCACCCATCTCTTGGAAAACTTGTTCCTCAAATCTCTCATCTTCTTTTTCTATCTCTATTTGGCTTGGTCCAAGAGGAGTCATGGCCATGCTACCCAAAATATCAGTGGCTTCCTTTTCCATCCCTTCTTGATCTTCCATCCCCTCCAGAATTTCTCTAGACCTTTTATGAATTCTCCTTCTTTGAGGGGCCTCAAAATGTACAGAAATGGGTCTCCTCCTAGAGCTTCTTTTGATTTTCACCTCTTTCTCTTGCCTAGGTGAACTATCACTATCAGAGATAGATATTATTTCTCCTATAGCTACTACAGAGGAAGTAATTTCTTTAGAAGGCACAGTTGGTTCTGCAATTTTAGTCCTTCTTCCATATCTTCTTTTTTTGGTATTTCCTCTCCACCTAGTTTTTTCTTTTCCTCTTGTAGTGGCATCAATTTCCAAATTAATTGCAGGAGCGAAAAGGAGTTGTTATTACTCTCTTGAGAATATCAGGGCTCTACTTAAACTTGATAAGAAATTTCTCCCACATTTCTTCTGGCACACTAAATGCACTAACCCATGATGCCTGATTGTTCCCACACCTCCAGGAATACCTCTGGACCATTATATGAATGGAATAAAAAATAAACCTGAAGGTTTACTATATATTATGGTTTTGTAGCTCCATATCTAAGGTATATGAGGATCTTCAAAACTTCCCTTCCTACTGACTCGAATTGACCATCACAAGTTAAATACTTGACTATCCAAAATTCCACTCTGTCAAAGGGTTTGGGCAAGCTCGCCCTTCAAACCCCTTTTATAATTTTCTTTGTGTTGTAAATATATTGGGGTTCAGCTTCCCCTTATTTTAGTAGGGTTTAAACCAGGTCTTTTAATGTCCCTCTGACAGGGTTTGGGACATGCAAATTGGCACTCTAGATATATTAATGATTGTATTCACAAAAAAAGGAATGAAAAAAATTTCTAATGTTTGTCCTGGATTGCTCTAAATTTATAACGAATTCTCTTACCAATTCATCTTTATGCTTGGGGAACTTTCTCGAAATTCCATCCATCTTCGCCTAATGAAAGATAGCTACCACTTCTTCATTTGCAATGAGCTTGGTATCATCCTTTGGCTCTGAATTATTTTTAATCCCCATGATACAAAGGTGATTCAAATTCATTCTTCTTTAATATTGTGCGGGTTGGCTGAAGAACTCTTCACTTAGCTATGGAACTGATGAATTTAGCTGCGGAATTACTATACTTAGTTGCAGAACTTCCGTGTTGTAGCTACGGAATACAAACCTAATTCATTGCTTCTTCCTTGAAAGTTTCTCTACAACTAGTTTTCACTTTGTTGATTTCACACTAATGATAAATCATTATAACTATGCCGTAAATTTATTCCATAAATATATTTCTCGTGATTACTCACTTTTAATCATGATGTACAATAGATGACTCATCATATCAACTTTTAAATCAAATCTAATCACACATGCAAACTTTTAATCTAATCTTTAATAAGTTAAAGACATAATTACCATCTTTGATGATGTAATCCCTCCGTCATGATGACTCATCATTCCTAAAAAGTGAAACAAAAGGAAAATGGTTAGAAAAATAGATGGAATTCCAAAGAATTTTGTTTATTTTGAATAAGCCATTTATTTGAGAAGATCAACCGCCATTGCTAGTTTTCAATTGATCTTTGAGAGAAACTTTTTTTGGGAAGAGAATGCCATTTACTAGTTTTCACTCTCTTCCCTTGTTTTTTTTTTTTTTTTTTCTTTTTTGGGGAAGAGAATGCCATTTACTAGTTTTCATTCTCTTCCCTTTATTCTAGATCTATCCATCTGATTATTTGATCATTTTGGAAGAACTTTGGTTCTTCCATATGATCAAATTCTTTATCTACTTCAATCTACCTCAAGAATTCATCCTTAGTAGGAGGCTTCCTATAAAGATTTAGCCTATGACCATTGACCAAAAGTGTTCTTCTACTACCATCAATGGGAAGTAACTAAATAGAACCATGGTCAAATATTTGTTCAATCTGATAGGGTCCCAACCATCTGGTTCTCAATTTTCCTTTAAATTGTTGGTACTTAGAATCAAATAGCAATGCCCAGTATCCTACTTTGAATTTCCTTTTCTTGATATGTGTATCATGCCATTGCTTCCTTTGATCTTGGATTATTTCTATCTATTGAAGTGCTTCCATCCTCAATTCATCCAACTCATTGAGTTGAATGATTCTCTCCTTTTGAGCTGCATCCAACTCAATACCCACCTTAACTGTTGTCCTTAATGTCTGTAGTTCAAACTCAATAGGAAATAAGGGATTTTTCCCATAAACTAACTCATATGGTGAAAACCCTATTGTAGTTTTCCAAGTTGTATTGTAAGCCCATACAGCTTCAGGTAGTCTCTTTACCCAATCTCTTCTTCTTGCTTCAACTAATTTTGGTAAGGATGTTTTCCAATTCTCTTTATTCGTTACTTCATCTTGTCCATTTGATTATGGGTGATAGGGAGATGACTTCCTATGATTGATCTGATAATACATTGTGAATTCCTGGATCATATTAGACATAAATTGTGGTCCCTGATCTAAAACTATGCTCCTTGGTGCTCCAAACTTTACCATAATTATGTGCCAAAGGAAATCAACAACTGCTTCTTCAGTGGCATTTATTAAAGCCTGCACTTCTTCCCACTTTGTCACATAATCAATACACACAAGAATATGTTCCTTCCCTTGTGAAGAAGGACTAAAGGGACCAACAAAATCTAACCCCCATCTCTCAAATGGTTCAATCACTACTTGAGGTTGCAGAGGCATTTCATTGGTAAAGGTTGGTTGTCCCATCCTTTGACAAGGATCACACCACCTGATATATTTCTTCACATATTTGTACAGAGATGGCCAATAATAACCAGTGCCAAGTATCTTGTGAGCTGTTATTTTCACTGAATAGTGTCCTCCACTTGGTTCATCATGACATGCCCGGAGGATGTCAAATATTTCATCTTCTCTTACACACTTGCGTAAAACCAAATCAGGACCACACTTAAAGAGCACTCCATTTAACCATTCGAATTGTGCACTAGTTTTGATTAACTTCTTTATTTGTTTCTTGGTGAAAGAAGGAAACTTCCCTATTGCAAGATAATTTTCCATATCAGCAAACCATGGTGTATCAACTGAAAAAAAAACAATTGTTCATCTGGAAAGTTGTCCTTGACTGGATCTTGCTCCCCTGTAGTGGTTAGTCTTGACAAGAAATCAGCTACCACATTAGATTTACCTAGATTGTCCATAATGGTAATATCAAATTCTTGTAAAATCAATAACCATCTAATTATTCTACCTCCAACCATTGGTTTGTTCATTAAATATTTAATTGTTGAGTGATCTGTATGTACAAATATTTTGTACCCTATAATGTAATGTCTAAACTTATTAATTGCATAGATCACAACAAGAAATTCTTTTTCAGTGGTGGTGTAATTTCTTTCAGTGGGAGTAGGATTTTTGCTAAGGTAATAGATAGCATACATTTTCCCTTTTTCATCTTTCTGTCTCAAAACTACACCAATGGAATTATTTGAGGCATCTGTTTGGATATGAAAAATTTTCTCCCAATTAGGTCCTCTCAATATTGGGGTGATTATTAATTTCTCTTTAATTTCTTCAAAAGCATGTTGACACGTTTCATCCCAAAAAAATTCACAGTCCTTGGTAAGAAAATTAAACATGGGGCAGAAATTTTACAAAAATCCTTGATAAAGCGTCTATAATACCTAGCATGTCCTAAAAATGACTTGATATTAGTGGGGGTCTAAGGAATAGGTAAGTCTGAAATAATTTTGATTTTGTTTTGATCAACTTGAATTCCTCTTTTTGAAATATGGTCTCCTAATACCATCCCTTCATCAACCATCATCAAACATTTTTCATTGCTAAGAGATAAGTGGTGTTGCTCACATCTTGTCAATACTCTGTCCAAATTTTTCAAGGCATCACCAAATGTATCTCCATACATAGTAAATTCATCCATGTATACTTCAACACAGTCATTTGTTAGGTCTGTAAAAATTGCTAATACAACTCTTTGAAAGGTTGTTAGAGCATTACATAGTCCAAATGGTAATATCCTGTAGGAAAAGGTACCCCATGGACATGTAAATGTAGTTTTATCCTGATCTTTAGTAGCATCTCTAATTTGATTATATCCACTAAAGCCATCCAAGAAGAAAAAGTAATGTTTACCTGAAAGGTTGTCTAAGACTTGATCTATGAATGGTAAGGGAAAATAATCTCTCAGTGTGGCTTTGTTCAGTTCCCTATAGTAAACAAAAATTCTCCATTTTCCTTTCTTTTTAGGGACAATTACAAGAGGAGACACCCACTGGATATCTGAGATAGGGTAGATAAAACCTACTTGTAATAGTTTTTCAATTTCTTGTTTGACTATATCCCTTAAGGCTGGATTTATCCTTCTTTGAGGTTGCTTAACTGGTTTAATGTTTTCAGTATATATGTGATGAGTGTAGATACTTTTGTGGATTCCTTTCATATATTTGTAATCCCAAGAAAAAGCTTTATTATGATCTTTCAGAACATTAAACAGTTTAGCTTCTTCATCATTCTTCAACCAAATATTAATATTCAAAATTTTACCCAGTTGAATCTCATCATGTTTGGTTCTAGTGTATGATGAACTTTTATTTGTTGAAAGGGTTCTATTAAAGTATTTAGTGGACATGCATGTGGAAAAAACATATGATATGTAGCAACATCTCCAAAATTTCCTTGAGATAGAATGTTGGACAAAGGACAGTAAGAAGAATTATGATACTTATCTTGTTGTAGGTCGAACTCCTCATCACTGTTGTTTTCCAAAAATTCTTCATCATATCCTGATATATGTGAAGCTCAAGTTAAAATTCTTCCTCTCCCCAAGATAAATCTCATTCCATTGGAGTGAAATTATCTTCATTTGCAGGGACTTGTTGGTGTGGTTTCGGAACTAATTGTGATGGTTCCAAAATTAACTATGATGGTTCTAGAACTAACTCAATGGATCTGGAACAGATTCTATAGGTTCTAGAACCAATTTTGTAGGTTTCGAACTATTCCCAACTACTCCAAGGACAATTGGTGTACATTCAATGGTGGGTTAATCATATCTTCTATTTCCCATACATGATCTTGCAATGTTATCATGGCCAACGAAGACAAATTTTGCTCATTAATATCAGGATTATCAACCCATAATTACTCTTGATTATCACTAAAAGGTCATGCAGAGGGATATAATGAATTTTTCTTAGAATTCTTACCATTTGAAATAGTCATATCACATGACCTACAATCAATTAAGGCAACAACTGTAGCTAACCACAATCTACCCAAAATAATGGGATAACCCAATGTTTTACCTTTTGGTTGCAATATAAGGAAGTCAATTGGATATTCCCATGACTCCACCATAACCACCACATCTTCAATAACTCCTTCTAGTTTTTCTACAGACTGATCTTCCATTTATAATATGGTGTTAGTAGGTTGTATACCTATTAATGGCAATGTTTTTAGAGTGTCCATTGTCATTACATTTATAGCTACTCCCAAATCAACCAAAATGTTATGTATATCTTTATTCCA
>CM031241.1:3371090-3415003 GCA_018340775.1 Taxus wallichiana var. yunnanensis | reverse complement strand
AATAGCAGAAATGATTCAGCAGAAGATGATTCAACCAATTAAAGGTAATTGTATTCAATACAAGATAAGCTCTCAAGGTTGTTTTAGACATCAATGAAGTGGTATATAGGATTTTAACTCCAACGGAAAATTGTGAACTAACACTGAAGATTTTCTAACAAGAAGGGCAAGGATCTATTTATTTTAAGAAAAAATAGATATCCAAATCAATCACCTTTACAAATAAGTAAAATCACTTTATCTTTTACTTCTAAAGCATGTCAGAAGGTTGTCAAATTGTGTCGTGAAGCAATTACATATAGGATTACCCTTGACATGAAAGCAATGAAATAAAACAGGTAATAATTATGTACTAGTTAAGAGTTCTGATGGACGAACATGAAGAATTGCTTTGAAAATTAAAAACACTTCAGTTATTAAAAATCATTCTCGCTGCATAAATCTAGCATAACTGAAGTATGCTCTCATCCAAAAGGAATGGAGACAAAGTTAAGCTCGTCCCGAAGAAGAGATGAGAGAAGCTCAGCATGACCAGACCAAAAAAGTGCACTATTTAACCTTTGTGAATATCTTCAAAACAAATCTTGAACCAGGTTCAAATCTCTGATTTTCTCATGCATGCACGTATGCACATGTACGCATGTATGAATGTTTTCATATAGAACTAAGTGAATAAAAGAGACACCTTGAACCAAAAGTTGATAACCATCGATGCTTTTAAAAGATATTGGGTCTCTTTTGAGAATCTAGAGCTTTCTATGAGTTTTATAATCTACTGATGATAAAATTCTTTATTCCTGACTAGAAAGAGAAAGAAAGAATGGAAGACATTATAATGATGTCCACAAATAACCCAAATAGATCAATGGGACTTAAAAGTATGATCAATAATAAAATATAAGTGGTGGGGTAGACAGACCTTAGGAATGAGGAACAAAACATGGGAAGTAAACCTAAAGTGGTTAAACCCCAAGCCATAAAACATAGTGCCAGTATAAATACCCTTGGGAGGAAAGACCCTTCAAATAAACATGGAACCGACGAAGAAGATCAAGCAGGAAGCCATGAAAAGAATCAAACGCTGTCACATGTCTGCAGTGCAAATTGGCCCAAGAGAACCAAGAACGTTGCTATCTTATCAAGAAGAGGCGTTCGAAGCAATATCTGAATTCTCATAGAGGAATGTATACAGCTGAGGGGGCAGGCTGGACAATCCTAAGAGGAAGCCAAGGACTCCCTCTAGAGCCTCTCCTAACATCCAAGGCCAAAGAAACTCAGGTAGACGAGAAGAAAAAAAAAAGTGATGTGTTTTATCTCCATGATCCAAGTTGTGCACAAGATTATGGTCATCGACACCAAAACGAAGTAGACTACCTCTGTGGGTAGAATGAGGTTGAGGGTTGTAGAATGCTTTGCTTGCAATATGCAAAGAGAAACGTCTTCTTATTGATATGTCCCCCTTTGGACATGAATCTGTGGTAATCACGGGGCACTTAATGCACCAATTCTCGTAATGGACTAAAAGAAGGAAGTAATCAGCCTAACAGATCTATAGCTCCCTTGCATTGACAACAATCTCTCAAAGAAAAGAGTAAGGCACCTCTAACCAAGGTACTAAAAGAAGGTCGATAAAGAACTACTCATAGTATCTCCCCAGATCTAATAATATAAGCAATGCCTAGAATTAAAATGGCTATCTGTCTTAACCACTTGTGGGGGCAAAGAAAGAAAAGTCTATCACCCCACAATCATCTCTAAAGAACAAAGTGCCAAGTAGGGGTGATCAGCTGAGGATAGGGGTCAATTGAATGACAACCTTGTCCTTGCAGCCTTAACCTCATGCACTCCAAAATAAGCATTCGCAGAGATAAATTTGAGACAGGAGAACAAAGACATCTATTTTATTACTTCTCATGAGGAATTTTGTATCTTGTCACCTTCTCTTGGTCTATCTCATTGTGACCAGCCCAGATTGTGATTTTGTGGATCTCCTTCGTGTAGTTCCTTAAGCTTAACTTTTTTCCTCAAATCTTGTACCTTTTTCAACCAATATAACTGGTAGTTAGAAGGTAAGAATTCACATTTCCACTTAGGACCCATCTTTTCCCAACAGGTAATCTTCTCCTTACCCCTCCTATTCCTCTGAGTTTCCACCTCTTTCTACCATAGGGCTGCATGCCCTCTTGAGCTTGTTCTGAGCTACCTTCACCTTCATTATATCAGCCACTTCATCAAATTCAAAAATACTCCATCTCAATGAGCAAGTCAATCAACTCCTCAAGATTCAAAGTTCCTGAGAAGCTTGAACCTCCATCTTGGTCCTGTTTCCAATATTTAAGATGTCTCTGATGAACCTGTCTTCACCTACCTCTAACTGCTCTGGAAGCTAGGCTAAGTCTTCTCCTCCCAACTCCTCGTCTTCGGCATCACCATATCATCTCATGGGTCAAATTTTCCTACATAACTCTCAACATCTCTGCAAACTCATCTACACTTCCTGCTATGTTGACAGCGACCACTCCAGCTCTGCCCGCCTCTCTTCTTGGAAGCATCTCAACCGGAACCTATTGTTGCAATCTCATAGTATTAAGTACTACTCTCTACAAATTGATTTGAAACCAACTCCAATACATATGATGCAGTCCAGGATAGGGGGTCAATTGAATGCGAACCTTGTCCTCGCAGCCCTTAAACTCATACACTCCACAATAGACATTCACACTGAAAAAATTGAGACTAAATAAAAAAGACACTGATTTTATTACTTTTCATTAGGAATTACATAGATTCAGACTACAAACTAACTCTTCTCTCTAATTACAGTACAGGAAGAGGAAAACACCCAACAATCTCCCAAGGGACTGAACTCAACTCTTTGTTCCTCTATGCTTCTCGAACAAGCACACACTCTCTCCTTGTAATTCTTCTCTCACTTCAGCCTGCCTTCTTCGAACCTTTCCCTTACCATTATGTCTCATGAAGCGGCTCTTGGAATCCCTTTTCATCTTGAAAAGGCTCAAAATAAGCATTCAATTGTTTCCAAGGCGTTAGCTGACTTGTGCAACTGCCACATGCTAAAACCGCGCTTTTCGCAGAGAGACAAATGTGTAACCACTCTAACAATTTCCGAAACCACCCCAGCAGTTTCAAAACCCCAGCGAGATGCCAAATTGCTCCTATTTGCAGATCAGCGGTTGCAAATCCGTCCCAATAATTTCAAAATTGTTGTTTAAGATTTGCAAAACCACCCCTGCAATTTTGCTGTTGTGCACGCTAACTTCCAAAGGTCATAATTTTTGCATCCGATCTTGAAATTCAATGCCTTTTTTTGAACGTGCATAACTTTTCGAGAGAATCCAATATGCAGTCACATTCTAGCTTGAGAGTATTCCCTGTGACTTTTTGCCTTGCCCAAGACCCTATAAATTTTAGATAACCAATAGCCACAACTGCACCCTGAATCCTACTAATAGTCGATCTACTCAGCCAACTGAATTTGATGTTGAACATGACTAAAATTCATGACGAAACACTGAGAGAACACTGACCCATTCACCCGAACACACTACCCATATTTTTGTCGACGCAAGCTTGCTTGTGAACCCAAATGCTCCTATATAAAGGGTTATCTCGCAACCTAAGCAAAATCTCCCAAAGATATGAGTCTTTGGATATAGAAAGTGAGCTTGAAAATACACTTGAGGCAAAGGGGCTGAGTGAAGAACCCTACTTGGACAATGAACTGAGGAACTGTTCATTTGCACCATATCATATGCTCAACCTTGAGAGTCTCCACCTTCTCTATACAAGCCCAATGAGAATACCTTAAGCTAGGCCCCAAATCTCATACCCATAAAGATATACGGGTTTAATAACTCCATTAAAAAGGCACGTCTTTGAAGGAATGTCCTAGAAATGTATCCGACAGGCGACAACACTAGCACTACAAGACCGAAAGTGAAGTATATCCCTTAGAAATATGCAACTAGGAGGCAGGCTTCAGACTAAAAGATAGTCTAGTGAAATGGACTCCCCAATATGTATGTCTGCTATTTCTACAGGTTCACCATAGTAAAGAACTTGTAGATTGGGTAGGGCACCATGGACATGTTAAAGACCATGACCTTGAATTTTTACTAAGGTTCACCATAAAGACACAATTGAGAGGTAGGTTTCAGACTTAAAAATAATCTAGTGAACTGGAAATGTATGTCTTTATTATTTCTACAGGCTTACCGATGTAGAAAAATTGGAGGTTGGCAGGGCACCACTAGATGTGTTGAAAACCGTGACCTTAAAAGTTTTACTAAGATTTGCCAAAAGTTTAACTGACAAAACACATAAAAATGAGCAAGAGCATCAATTTGTCTTTATAAACTAGAGGTTGGATAGCAAACCACTCGATGTGTAAAAACCATGACCATAAAGTTTAACGAAGGTACACAACAAGCAAGTGAAGCACATAAAAAGCGAGCAAGAGCATCAAATTGTCTTTGTAAATTGGAGGTTGGATATGGCGCCACTAGATGTGTTTATGTCAAGAGAGTGCAAGAAGATGTAATGTCCCCTTTTCCCAATCGAAGACCTTTGGCCCATTTCGTCAACCCGACGGCCAAAGGAAAAACATAAGGGTGACTTAAGTCACAATAAGTTATTACAAAGTGCAAAAAATATTTATAAAATTAATTAAGCACTTGTATTAATTTATTTGACTTAATAATAAATTTGTAATCTCTAAATAGGTGCATTGGGTCTAATATTATGTTGTATCCTTTCTAGGGAAAATAGAAAAGAGGCCCATGCTGTGTTTTGTCATCCCTAGGCAAAATGCGACTTGGACAAAGGAGGGAAAGTGGAGTTTAGAAAAGATAAAAATTATTGCTCTTCCCAAGGAAAGTGCGACTTGGCATGAAGGACCATTAGTTAATGTTTATTTGTCCTAGGAGGAAGTGCGACTTGGTTTGGGCCTATTGTTAGGGTATTTTGGCACTCTTCTTTCATTGGAAGATGAAAAGGTCATTTTGTAATATTTTTCCTATAAAAAGGAGAGGGGCGGCTTGGGTAGGAGCACCATTGTAATCATTTATCATTTCTGAATCTGATCTTAAGCCAGGTGCTTTTGTATTAAAATATTCTAAGGACGGAAACCCTTAGTATATTGCCTCTAGAGGACGAAAACCCTCTTGGAGATTAGGAGGAATTTCTACACTGGATTTTCCATAGAGCTTACACAGAATTTCAATGTTTTTCAGCGGTAATTGTGGAAGTTTTTGCAATAAAAAGTTGAATACCAGTGTTGCAGCAGTGCTGTACTGATTTTCTCTAATGGAGCGACTCATATGTGGCTGTCATGTGATGTTTTGACGTCATTCCCAGGTCTGATCTGTGCTGCTACCTGTTGTATTCATTTTTACAGCTCAAGGGAAGGTATTTTCGATATTTTGGAAGGATTTATATTACTGTTTCAGCCTCTTTAAATCTGCAGATTTCTGTGTTAAATTCCAGCCTGTTTTATGTCCAAAAACATCAGATTTTGCTTTATAATAAACTGTTACAGTTCTGAGCTTGTTATGGCAATAATGGATAATGCTGGTAGTAGTTTGTGTGGACTTTCATCATCTAGACTAGTCGCCTTTGCTAGAATACAGCTGAAACTGCTGTATTGATTGCTGCCCAGTCTTCAAAACAGTTCGGGTTCAGTTTTAGGCTAGGTTTCTATTCAAAACCCTAGTCGCACTTCTCTCATAAATTCAGATCTGTATTAGTGTGAATGCTATAAAAAGTCATAAATCAGCTTTTGGTGTCTTAATTGAACTAAATTGCATTGAAGAACAAGCAAGATCCATTTGGGGATCTTTCAGAAGAGAACATCGTCAACAACAACCATCATCCACATGAGTATGTTGCCGAGAAAAGTCCATAAGATCATAAATGTAGATATTGAACAAAGTCAACAAGAAAGAACAACCCTATTTGACTGCAATGGTACTCCTAACAAAGTCAGCAAAACCATGGGAAGTCCCACGATCAGCCAACAACTATGTCATAGAGCCTACTAATGGCAATAATAAAAGAATCCGAACTAACAATATCATACAGCTTCTGAAAAGCAGATGTCTTGGAACCGAGTCAAAGGCTTTCCTAAAGTCTCCAAAGCAGCAAATACTTTGGAAGACCGGTGAAGAGCCTCCTCAATAATAGCCTGAAGTGTAAAGCTATGGGCAATTTCCTGGAGTCTCTCTTGAAGCCAAAATCCTTTTGCTCTACGAGTACAACTCTTCGAATATTCCTAGAGCTTCATGTCCAGCACTGTGGCATTAAATTTTGCAAATGTGTGCCCAATCATGATAGTCTTTGGGTTTGAAATATTTATTGATTTGTAAATGCGATCTATGATGTGTTGAGACCAAAACAGGGAGAACCTTGAACAAACAACAATATTAAATACTTATGCAATAGGAAAGGAGAGTGAATATGCACCATACTTGGGGAACTCCACCTGAAGTCCCACACAATCTATTGCTTTGCTGGTATAAATATTTTGAATAGCTAAATAGAATAAATAATGGAAGGGTGATTTGGAATGCCATAGAGAGATCTAGCATTAGGAAATTCAACCTTTGGGTTGATGTCCAAAGTACAGGTTTTTCTTGGATCAAGGCCACACCAAAATGTTTTAAGAGAATGACGGAGGTCGTCAAAGAGTTCATGTCTCCTCAATGTAAGAAAAAAATGCATTACTTCCAACAAACGAGGCAAGGAGAGTCGACACAAGGAGAGTATGGATGAAGGGTCGTGAGCTACAACAAAACAAGCCTTTAATGCATGGTTACACTCATTGTCGTACCAATGATTCGTGGAGCAAGAGTATGGGAGGACAGGGTGAAAAATAATGAATAAAAGCGTAAGGAAATAAGTAAAGGGTTGCATCCCTAAGGATATGGGATAAAAACTCATATTTAGCCAAGACAAGCTAGAGAGTGGTATCGGGCAACATACTTAATGGAAAATCATGCATCAAAGTGGACCGTGGAGAGTTGATTATTGAAGGATCGTATGTTTTTCTGCAGGCGTGGGAGAGAGCCGGGAAGCCACAAGGATGGCAAAAGACAAACAGCCAAGTCAACAAGGAGCTGATGGGAGATAAGGAAATCTCATATGTGGGAAATATAATGCATGTTGGCAAGAACATAGTCCACTACACTTACAATTCAACTGTGAGGGAAGCAAGTAAATCTACTATAATCCAAAAAACAAGGCAGCGCATTGCAATGTGATGGCCATGCGACTCACCCAACTCTACAAGGTATCCCCCATAAGTCATGATAGGGTTATCCCTATCAGATAGGGCCCTTTGTAAATCAAAATCTTCAGTCCCCAAAAGACAAAGCTCATCCTCCATGAGATCCTATATGTGCGTCGTATGAGCCCCTAAGTGTGCATTAAAACCATCCAACATAATGACATCACCCAAATATGAATACAAGGTGATTTCCCCATAGCGAGATACAAAACACCATCAATATGTACAAACAAAGGGCAAAGAGGCCGGGGAAATAACAAACTGTTATAAAGATATCCTAGAGAGGGGACAGATCCCTCTTAACTCAAAGCCAAATGAGTATGGAATGCAAGTTTGTAGCTAGCAAAGAAGCCTTGGATCAAAGGTAGTCATGAACAAGGCAAGCCTAACCTCCACAACCACGAATTCTACCTAATCTACAAGTTTCACACCAAAAGACTAAGATTCAAAAGTATCCTAAGAATGGAGGAGGGCCCACTCAAGGCTCTCATGGGTTTTAGTAAGGAAAATATGATCTTGTGACACAATATCCTAGAAGGTGAATGGAGAAGACCAAACTGCACCATTGCAATTCCGACAAGCAATAGAGATGACTTAAATTACTAGTGTGCTTGCGTGTTAAGTGGGTCCCCTTGTCCCGAATCCTTATTTTAAGGATTCAGGATCACGCGAAATTTTTATTATGATCTATCAATATAGACATAATATGGACCCATCAATCGTGGTGCACTAATCGTGAGATCATTACAAACACACCTATATGTCATTATATTAATGACTACTCGTGGTGCTCATCTTGAGATGAATTTAAAACACACGAGTAAAAACCCACAAAAATTAATAGTCAAGCAATAGAAATGTCAACATCACCTATTAAGACCCGGCATTGTCATTTAGATAGCCAATGATGTAACCACTCCGAGGGAGGAGAGTCACAAATCACTACCTTGCAATCTCAATTACAGCCCATTTATTTTCTTTAAGAGCAGCCGACTTGAGCACAAGCCTTTTGGAGTTCCTCCACATGGAATCTCATGAGATCTACATCTAAATAAACTTTGTTGGGGAGAGAACTAGCTTCCTTTTGGCTTTCAACGCTCGTAAACCCTCTTCTAATCAAAACTTGAACACAAAGGTGTTATCAAAAGCCATCCATGTATCAAAGAGAAGCCTTTTAGGTCCAATGACTCTTGTAAAGAAGGCAATCATACTACAAAGGATTTATGGGATTAGATAGACCACAAATTTGAAAATTACGAGAAAATAACATTGATATTTTTGAAATATTAAACAGAAATATAATATATAATCTTGTACCTAAAATACTAAACACAACAATCATATATAATACTAATGTTGAATAACATTTAATAAGACTACATAACAATGGGAAATGTGTAAACAATTTGGTAGTTTAACTTTGCACATGAGCTTCATGTATAATATGAAAATCTCAAGTCACTTGAGTTCACTATTTTACATTTAAAATATTAAAGCATATTGAACACTAAGAAATAAATAAATAAATTACCAAAAACATGTTGGTTATTTTGCTTCTAAGATTCTCTTTTCCTAGAACTTTCTATTTTTAATTGTTGTATCCTTGGGTCCCATTGACCTACTTTTGGGTCATCTATGGACATTAATACAATTCTTTCTTTCTCTCTATTGATAACATTCCCCTATTCCTAAAGTATAATTTGTTCCTATTTATTACTTATCATTTACATACCACCTCATACACATGCATGATTAGTTGACCACCTTGCCCCACCCCTAAGTCTAAATTTTCCTATCGCCAACTAATTTACAGTATATATCAAATATCTATGAGTACATTCATGTGACTTTACAACCGCTTGCGAAGAACCAATATCACGAGAAGAAAATTATGTTGAAAATCCCTAATCCCTTTCGGGATAAGAGGGAGACCACGAAGAGCAATTAACCACTCCATAATCGCCATGAAGAGCATGATGAAATCCTCTGGAGAGTTGCTTCAACATAGAATAGTTGATGGAGCTATCCTCGAAGGGGTATCAAAATACTCTACATTCTCCTAATATTTGAGATTGATGATATTGTAGAAAGGGTCAAAACACTAGAGGTACACGCAAGCATTTGAGAATTGAACCAAGTGCAAATAGAGGTGGTCACCACCCCAAACTTATAACTAGGTCTAAAAATGTGGGTTGGTCTTAGAATACGGCAATGAAGGTGCATTGTCTAACTCGTGTTTTGTTGCCTATGTAAACTTTGGTGAAGTCATACAGCATTTCAAGAACGATGTAATTAATCTGGTTGACCTAGGAGATCCTTGTAGTGGATGAACTTGAAGATCGCATCCTCGTAGAGAAAAAGAACCAAGGATCTCTACTCGGAATAATGGAAGACAATAGAAAGGCTGCCCACAAAATATCTAAATAGGAAATTGTTATCCCCTAAACTCAACACTAATCGACACCTCAAATTTAGAGTTCTTCCATCTCAACATCATAAAGAGAGCATAACAAGTAGATATGTCCTACCAATTGGCACTAAAATATCTACCCATGTCATAACCTTAAACCATGTGACCAATGTTGACACAGATCGACTAGTCTAGCTATAAGGCCATCCAAATCTACAAGTAATGTGTCAAAGGCCACTTAGGGCGACAAATTGAAAAGAAGAGAATCAAATAATTTGTTAGCATTTGCTCAAGTTCCATGCCAATGCACTTGAGCCAAACGCTTCGTTACTTCTCCAAAACAATGTATCATGCAAAAGATGCACCAAGCAACTTTTAGGTGATGATAGCTCTCCTCCATCCTATACAAGTGTCAGTTTTTAAGAAGAATATGAGGTTAACATACCATGAGTCTTCGAGAGTGGCTAAGACCATGTGACGTTTCTAATTGATAGCAAATTCCAACAGCCTTATCAGATTGACTAATTAATTTACACATCCCTTGTAAATTTACTAGCTTAGTTGGCTACATATCTATGTCATAACACAAGATCTTGAAGATCTAATGTCCTAACTTCCTAACAGATTTGATGGGAAAAAAAAAAATTTAGTATCTTGTGTCAGATGTATGCCATTATTGCCACTATATGAGAATTGTGGATGTGTAAGTTCAATCTTTACCATGCCTGAAAAATTGTATATTCTTCTTTTTCCATGAGCAATTTAGCTTGAGGAAATTGAGGACTTGGCTCATAATCAACTTTGATCTCCCACACTGTTATTTGTCCTTTTGAAGAAGAACAAAAGATATGGTGTGTTCTAACACAAAGATATTGAAATGAAAACTTTGATGGAATCAAGGCTTACCAATGTCAAGCATTTGCTATTTTCCTCTTTGGTGCAATTGAAAGCTTTTCAAGATTCATCTATCCTTTCAACATGGTATTTATAGGCTTAGAGATCTCAGCATAATTGGGAATAAAACACCTAATATAATTTATTTTTCCATAAAACAATTTAGCCCACGAGAACTAAGACTTATCTCTCATGCCCTTGTTTGTTCTTTTCAAGCAAGGAAGAAAGTAGAAAATATGGCATGTCCTAACCCTAAAGAAAATATAATGAAATCTTTGGTGTAATCATTGTTTACCAATGTTATGGCATTTGTTATTTAGCTCTTTGATGTAATTGAAAACTTTAAGGATTCATCTCCCTTTCCTCTTCATCATTTTCTTCAACATAATATTTATTGGCTTAATGATCTCGACAAAATTGGGGATAAACCACCTAATAAAATTGATTTTTCAAAGGACTGCACGCACAACCTTCTTATTTGATCCATAATAGACAAGTGTAAATCCTTACACCAGAAACTTCATTTTCCCTTGCCCATGACCCTCCCTCCATAGCCTCCACTCATATAGATTATCGTTGTCTGTCCCACAAAAGAAACATTTCTTTCTCACATCTAGACAACTTGCGCTCCTTCTTGCCCTCCATCATTCCCTCAAGACCTTTTGGCACACTCTCCTCCTAAGCAAAACCCTCGCTTCCAACATCAACCCCTAAACATGGGTCTCCTATACCATCTCTCTTTCATTATTTTGGAGCCAATCAAATGTCATTGTCTCCACATCACCAACATCTTCTATTGTTTTCTCTAACAATACAATCAAGGGGTTATTCGAAAGTTATGTACCAACAAAGCAAGAGATTACAAGGGCCTTCGGGATGAGTTTCTCAAATATGGTGTAGACTCTCTTGCTTCCTCATTGGCAAAGCTTTTTAATGAGGTTGTTTACTTGAGTTTTCCGCAATCTTGGTTCGGCACATTGTCCATCCCATTCATAAGTTTGGGATAGCTCCACTCCTAACAACTACTGAGAACCATTATGATCAGTCATATGTATGCCAAACTTTATACTACGATGTTGGACATGCAGCTTTGAGATCACTTGGAGAGACGTAATCTTATAACGGGAGGCAAAGCTAGTTTGAGGAGAGAAAACCAAATTGTTGACAACGTCTTTACACTCGAGCTATCATTGAGGAAGCTCGTCATTAGTCTTCCAAAGTCTTTGGTTGTTTTCCCAACTTTTAGAATGCCTTGATCATGTTATGGAGCATGTCACAATGCTAGATCAACTTCCGTGGTGGGTGTTTTGTTTGGCAATGCATTGATTGTGAAGGTGAATTCAAAGGCTCGTATAATCGGGTGTAAGCCCACTTGCGTGCAATACTTAGAACTTGTAAGGAGAGGAACAATATATGGGAGCTAACAACAAAAGTTTTGGAGTAATCAAAGAACAAGATGTGGAAACAACCTATGCCATGAAAGCAAGTCATTTGTTGCCAAAAAAGGAACTTCAACACAATCAATGAGGTCACGTGTTGCCCCATCACATCTTGACTTCCCAATTGTGGCCATCCATTTGTGGTGACACCCTCCATGCAATATAAGGATTCACCTCTTTCATGAAAGAGGACAAAGGACTACTACAAAGTTCCTTTCAAAATGTAAGTGCGGATATCACGAGATAAGCACATCGCACGATGTGTGTATGCATATGGTTTGTCATTCAATGTTGTCATGTCACCATATTGGCAAGATATGGTGAAAGCGATCAATGAGGCCCCAAAAGGATACAAGGGGGCAAGTTATAAGAAGCTCCGCACCACCCTATTGGCAAAGGGAAAAAAACGTCAAAACCATATTGCGGCTAATTAAAGAATTGTGGGTCATGACAAAAGTGTTCATCATTTTTATGGATGGAAAGATGCAAAAAAACAGCCTTTGATCAATGTGGTTGTAGTATGCCCTAAAAGGGTAATGTTTGTGAAAGCAATTAATTAGAAGGGCCATGTGAAGGATGCCCAATTCACTAGCAACATCCACATCGAAGCCATTGCGGTAATGGGGCCTCAAAATGTTGTTTGTGTCATAACGAACAATGCTAAGAATTGCAATGCCACTTGGATGTTAGTGAAGGCAACATATGGGCACATTTTTTGGACACCTTGTGTTGTCCATTCACTCAATGCTTTGAAAACGTTGGCCGATAAAATTAAGTGAATTAAGTAGGTGTATACCAAGGGTGAAAAAATCTAAATGTTTGTGATTAACCATCACCAATAGCAAGGCATCTTCAAATCCTACTCGCATTTGGAGCTATTGAAGGTAAAAGAAGTTATCTTTCTTTTATTTATAATGTAAATTTTTACAAATATAGCACTCAAAAAATTTCTAATTTTAATTTTTCATTTCTTACTAAGTTGTTGAGACTCGATTCGCATCACACACGATCATCTTGAGACTATAATGTCCCCTTTTCGGAATTAATTACTTTTGGATACCTGAAGCCTATTTTTATTATTTTCCGTAGGCTAAGGGGAAAGTGAAAGAGGAAAATAAATTAATTTAAGTGGTCCAAAGATATTTTATATTTTAATTGGAAAAGGACACTTAAATTATATTTTTAATTCAAAAAGCATTGTTAGAATAAAATAATAATAGAAGGTTGACTTCTATTATTAGGCTCTTAGTTAGATTTTATAAATAAATAAAGTTTGCATGCTTTTGTAAATCCTAATTTTAGGATAAGGGGTGGAAAAAGTATTATTTAAAGTGTTTAATCCTATTTTTAGGATGGGGCGCCCACTTTGGAGTGTTTGGGAGTTATAAAAGCAGACTTGGGGGTTCATTGTAACACATCTTGGAAATTCATCAATTATTTTTGTCTGCAAGTGGCTTTTGCTTCTGCATCAGTAATAGAGGACGAAAACCCTCACATTTGAGCTTGGCAATTCCATTCAAGGGTTGCAGTGACAATTCAGGGTGCAAGTGTTCCGCCAATTCAGCTCTATACTATTGTATTCAAACACTGGTATCTTTATTGTAGTTGGTTCATATTCAATACATAAAATATTGTTTTTACAAATTATGGTTTGCTGTTTTTATATTAAAAAATCATATTGTTGTTGTTATAGAAGTCAGATTTTTAATACTGCTGCCCTAGGGATTAACAAAAATATCCAGATTTGTTAGAAAGTATTTTTTTCGAGATATTACAGAGACGATTTGTGAAGATGTGAGAGGCACTTAGCAGGAAGGTCACTTCTAACCTATGGGTTGTATGGAGGAAGTCAAACACTAAACGAGCCCAAAAAGTGAAGGCATTGATCTTAGATGACGACTGATGGGATCGTGTAAAATACTTGTTGAGTTTTACCAAGCCCGTTATGAGCATGATCTGTTTTATTGACATGGATCAGTGATTTTTGGGAGAGATAGGTGATGGCATCAACTCAATGAATGATAAGATTAAAACGATCGTATATGCAAAAGAGCGAGATCCCCACGAATCTTTTTTCAAAGATAGAAAATCATACCTCATTGAGCGGTGGAACAAAATAATCACTCTGTTTCATCTCCTTGTCCTTGCATTGACTACTAGATTCTATAGCATAGAGATTCTTTCTTTGCACAGAAGGATGGCACCATAGGGATGTTGAAGTCAATGAGGGGTATATGTTTGTGTTCTCTAGATTCTACAAAATAACCACTTTGTTGCATCTCCTTGCCTTTGCATTGACTACTAGATTCTATAGCGTGGAGATTCTTTCTTTGTCGGGAAGGGTGGCACCATAGGGACGTTGAATTCAACGAGGGTATATGTTGGTGTTCTCTAGGCTCTTTCCTGATCATGAGGTCGAGGACATGGTTATGACCGAGATTGGAAATTGCATAGCCTCCACAAGTCATAGCCTTTGCACTCTTTGGGATGAATACAAGAAGGATCCTCATATGTGGCGGCACATCCATGGTCAATCATCTATGTGCTGCACCTCTTGCGATCAAAGTTCTTGTCAAAAGTAAGATTTTTGTTTAACTCTTTCCTTTTTGTTTTAACTTTTATAAATTTATCTTTGAGTGTTTACTTTTATAAATATTATTTTTACATTGAATTTGCATCAATAGGTAGCGAGTTCACCTTCCTATGAGCACAATTGGAGTATATATACCTTCATCCACCCACGAAGCACAAGAAGTTGGGGGCAAAAAAGACCAAGGAGGTTGTGTATATACATTTCAACTTCCGCCTTCTATCCTACAAGCGGTTGGAGTACAAGAAAGGGCCATAAAGCATTTGGGATGTTGACCCAGAGAGTGTTGACTTGGATGTTTCCATTTCCCACTTGTCATTACACGACGTGGAATTGGAGACTTATTTGGCACTGCGAGACCTAAATGCATAAGGGGGTGCTAGTGGTAGTGGGAGTGCTTTGAGTCCATGTGGTTCTAATGAACCACATGTTGATGTTGATGTTGATGTTGATGTTGATGAATACTAGTTTGATCATTGGTGTAATAATTAAATCTAATATATCATAACATTGTGAATTGTAGTTTTCGTTTGGCATTTAGCTAGCTTTAATTTAAGCCCTTAACAAATTCTTAGTTTTTGTGGGTAGTTATCTTATTTTGTTTTTCATATGCATAATGTGTGGTTAATTCCTAGTTATTACACTAGAATTTGTATATTTTTATTTTTATACGATTGTATCCAGGGCCAAAAACATTTTGATGTATCCAATTCCATATTCAAAACATATCGGCAACTTAGGTGCATATTCTACAACCCAATGCTTGTGCAAAAGCATGATTGAATATAAGAACATGGTATATCTCAATGGTTTGGTTAACATGGTATTTGTAATGAAATTACTTTTTTATTGTTATAGGATCATCTTTAGTGATGTGTGTGGATCATCTTTCAAATGTACAATTAGCCAAAACTGCAAAAGTCCTTTTGCTATGTGAAGCCATCATATGATAGTTGTCTTTGATAGGTTGGGTAATTAAGCAACTTGATCATGTAAAATGTCATAAGTCTGACCCTATAAAGAAAGGAAAAGATATGATTCGTATAATTTTCCAAAAACAATGGTAAGGAGTCAAGGATTGGTTTAATGTGTAAACAATTATGCATGTATGTTATATTCATACATATGTATAGAAGATAAAAATAATGTGGGTCACTTTCTGCATCATTTGGATACTCTTTTGGGAAGTTGCAAGGTTTCCCATGATGAGCTTGGGAAACAATTATGCGTGTGTAAACAATTATAATATAAACAGCTGTGAGGAGTCAATGATTGGTTTAATGTGTAAACAATTATGCATGTGCATTATATTCATACATGCATATATGAGAAAACAATAATGAGGTTTACTTTCTGCATTAGTTGGATACTCTTTTGGGAAGATGCAAGGTTTCCCATTATGAGCTTGGTGTTTCGTGTGTGCATAGTCTTAATAAATGAACAATTATGAGCTGTTTCAAATGGGACCTTTTTCTCGCCTCATTCAGATTCTAATGTCGAGAAAAAGAAAAAAGAATTATATGATATCAAATGTACACATGTTTCATCAGTTTAGCAAAAACAATGGGTTGGGATGGGATCACTAGAGGTAATTGGTCATGTAGCTATCTAGTAAACTACAACATACAAAGATACTTGTCTCAATAAGTAGGACACTTGATGAGGAGACGAATAAAATTTTATTCTTTAAACTGGAAGAGCTTACACCTTGAAAACTTCGCTTGATGGCTTCCATTTGACTCTCTCCAACTGTCAAGCTTTGTCTATTCTTATGTTTCTCTACTTTTGCTTTGCAAAACTTTCCTTTCCTTTTGAAGTATCATTGACAATTTTGCAGCAAACAATTACGTGAAGTGCATTTGTTTTTGCAATTTTAGCCATGATGTAATAAATTTGAATGTCGATAAACATCTTCTACTTGCTACTAAATTTACTCTTTCTGATTATAATAGCGAATTCATGAAAAATCTTGAGGATCTTGCACATCTAACATCTCACAAGATTTGTATTTCAGTTTAGAACTTGTTTGCTTCTAGGAGCGCGATGAAAAAACATATCTAGGTGCAACCATCAAGGGAAAAGCAAGGATGTTAGTTGCGCAATTGAGGACTGGATCACATCATCTTCAGTGTGAGACCGGTAGATGGACTATTCCTAAGGAGGATTGGGAGAGGAGAACTTGTCTTTTTGTAGTAAGGGGTGGTGGAGACAGAATGGCACTTCATCATGGAATGTACAGCTTATGATGATATTCGTATCCAGTACGAAAGCAACCTGAAAGTGGACAGCCTAAGCGAGTTATTTGAAGAAGCAAGGCTTAACAAGACTGCTGGTTTTCTGATCAAGATCCATTGTAGGAGGTCCGATATTGAAAGAAATCTGAAAATATCTTAGGGCTGCAGCTTTGGTCCCATAGACTGTTTGGTCTCGTGGATGTCATTAAAATCTTTCATTCATTCATTCTAATGGTTAATTTCAGAATTGTTTTCCTTTCCTTCACTCAATACTCTCATGACCAAGGCAAGTCTGAGATGTCCCTCGTAATTGGTTCCATAAGAATTTATGTTGTGCTTCATCAATTGTATCTCATCTTACGATTTTGAATGTGGAGAACTTGACCATATTATAATTAGAACCTTCCATTTATTGTTCAGATGAAGTATTTAAGAGGTTCTTTTCAATGAGAAACTCAGAAATGCAATTGAAGACTAAAGGTACCAGCATGGCTGTGTATTTCACCATGCTCACTTTTTTTACTTTTTCCTTTGTGGTTAACCAGAGGAATCAGTTGCCCAGCAGCCCGGAGCAGCTCACTTGGTTTCACAGTGACGTGCTTAATTATAAAAGATAGATTTTTCATGCATCTGACATGTTATTTCTCAAACGGACAGATGATGGCTTCCTGGAATGTCAAACCCAGTGACTGGTAGATGCTTCCCTCGTTGATGAGGAGATTGTATTCTTTTCTGTTCACAGCCTCCTCTATCCCTTCCACAGCCATAAGTGTTGTAATAATATCCATCCACGTAGTGAAATAGCAGTTGAACTATATTTAATATAAACAGAGATTGGATCTTCACTTATACTGCTTCCCTTAGTAAGCACTTGATTTTCTCGGAACAAATTATTGACACTGTCTTACATATGTAGCTCAGAGAAGCTGGAATAAAAGTATCAATTTTACAAGCATTTGGCACAATTTAAGTGGGTCTATACATAGGAATTCAGCCTAGCTCCTTTCATTTTTACTTGCATTATCTCTCCATTGAATCTTCATGTAAACTCAAGAACCCAAAGCAAATACAAAACTGCCAAATGAGTTTCACATGATTACCTTAAATATGCCAATAAAAACATTATTTTCCAATCCTGGAGCAAAGACAATTAGACAATTAGCAAAGACAATTATCCTGGTGCATCTCCGCTTTGTTTCACTCAACAAATATGATTGGTGTGCTCAATGAAACCTTGCCAAAGATATGCACAGTATACGATAGAAGCAGAAGTGAACAAAAATTGAAAGATAATTAGGGTGTCCTCACTTTCTTAACAGAACACAAAATTGAAAATTCCATAGCAAATTTAAGCAATTTTTAAATGAACAAAGCTTGATTTCTTCTTTTTGTATGTTCCTTGAATGCCAATAAAAAATTCATAGCTGTATCTCCCATCTCAAAATAAGTTACTCTGTCTTTAGGGCTTGATTGTTATTGAGCTCCTCCAAATGCTCCCCTCCAAAACAAGTGCCTAAACAGACTCCGAGTTGCTTATTGATTCTTCACATACAGTTTGGGAGTGTGCAAGTTGCTTGTGCCTCGAGTTACGCAGTATATAGACTACCAATGTCAAGTAACAAATGCAAGGATGGTATTTTGATCAAATGGTTTGGACTTTGGGCATCATTTGTTGATCACAAAATCTAATTCATATTGGCTAATGGAGGCTGCTATTGCATATTTTCTCTCCTGGCTATGTAATTTGTCTGCAAAGCACTCTGTTCTTGTGAAATTATAGTGGGAGCCTTTAATTCAATTTTGTTTGAAATCTCTTGGATAGAAGCAAGTTCAAAAGAAGGGATTGCTTCTTTTAATATTAATAATGTCAAAGGGATGGGAAAAAGAAAAAGAAGAAGAAGATAAAAGGTCTCACCTAGCCAATAACTCTAAGCCACATCCTTCATTAGTAAAGTCTAGAAGTGTCAGGTGGGTTAAGGTTTGTTACCGCAAACAAAAGTATATGCTAAAATGTGAATGAATGAAACTTTGACATATAACACACGTGCAGTGTTTAAGGAGATCAAGATAACAGCAATGCAGCTTCAATTGCACATTTGAAAATTTAAATATACATATCAGAAAACCTGGAAGGAACAAGACTATGAATACCTCCATCCATAGAGCCTGTAACAATGTTTTTCAAGTGATGTGGATCTTTTGCCATAGAAGAAATGGCATCAATGTGTCCACTCATTGCTGCCACAAATGGTTTTGCAAATATCTGACTCACCAAATCAAACAAAATCAGAAAATAAGTAATTCTATTAATCTTATCTGTATTGTATACATGCAGTGCCCAGAGACAATCTGATGCATTTGATCTGAACCATTAAACTAGAAAATACTACCTTGTCCAATTTCGTTGCATTGACAGCCCTGACATATTCTTGAGCTCTTGCCTGAGTATGTAGAGCAGGATCATAGTTTCTGAAAACTCTCTGTTGATACATCACCGAAAAGTACATAAATATAAGAACTACAAATATCAGGGTATGGAGTTCAAGGGAAAACCTTGAACGCACAAAAACAAGAGTAGAGAAAATCAAAACTAGTCAATATTCCAGTTTCAAAAGACTCAGTTTTTGTGTAAGAAATTCTAAAATATATAAGAAGGCCCATTTCTCTTGACAGGACACCTTCCCCCACTCAAAAAGTAACAAATTATCAGCTTAAGCCCAATGTGGATAGTCAAATTTTACAATTTATACGGACATTTGTTGTCATCATCTGCGAGCGATAATATAGATGGATAGATAAAGAAATTAGAATCTATGGGTGCACCCAATTACAAAGCACTGCTGAAGAAGTGAGAAACTGCTCAAGGAAGGGATAAAGAAGCCTAAGCTTGAGTTCTCTTGGCTGATTCTTGCAAAGAAAGCATCAACTACTTACTTATCCAACATACTATTCCACAATTCTTAATTTTAAGGTTAGTGCATCGCTATTGCCTGTCTAGTCCGGGACTCTGACTTAGACCTGGGCGGAATGGATATCCCTCAGTCCTTAATAGTAAACGGAATGAATCCCATCACTCCATGCCAACGGGCAAAGATTCCATTCAAAAATACAAAAAACATAAAAGATTGGTTGTATCTAGTTGAGGTATACCTGGAGGTCCTGACTTCGTTCCCGAGTAAATTCATCTGCTGAACGCGATATCACCTTCACCTTCATCTTTCACGGCTTCAAATAAACCCTGTTAGCACCCAGAATTTAATTTCAAACGAGTAACTTTAGTAAATGAAAATCGAAATTGTAAAAAGATTGGGCAGACTGTGCATTGCAATTGTGACATCGATTTTGTAAGGATTGGGATCTTACCTGTAGAGAACGAGAGCTTAAATTCCGCGACAGTAATAACTCACTCCCGCTTCCACTAAAACCCTAGTAATACCCTGCTCTTGATTTCTAAATGGCTCTAACGCGAAATTATATTGTATTTCCTTTTGGTTCCCATCTAAATGGGGTGGAAGGGTTATTATTAGACCCTGTGTCTCCGGCAGGAATACTATAGGTTTCAATGCAGCATATTAATTTTTCAAAAGTGGCCAATAAGAAGCTTTTATTTTTTCTAGCTTTGTCATATTCTAAAGTTATGACTAATTTTAAACATTTTTTAAATTAACATATTTATTTTTCTAGCCAATTGATTGGTGTTCAAGGGTGATGTGACTATTTTTGAGCCTTATTGCCAAAACAATTTTATAACATTTTAAGATGATAAAATTTTAAAGTGACAAGTGTCCTATCATTTATATCAGATTTTGACACTATTTATGAGAATCATTAAAGCAATTTTCTAACATTTTAAAATAATAAAAAATAAATAAACATTATTAATTATACATTAAAATACAATATCCACATTCAATAATACATATTAATTATAATACATAAATAAAATCATAATTTTACAATTATTAGTAAAATCATATTGATATTTTATTTAATTATTATAAATAATTATAAACACACACAATACACATAACAATATTAAATTTCATATTTAAAATATATATAATAAACATATTATTTGTATAATTAATAATTACATTATATTAGTAATAATATTATATAATGTATATTAATTATACATAAATACTATTAACTATTTTATTATATTTTTATATTTTATGACAAACCCAACTTATTTAAAATAAATATAATACATATTATTTTATTAATAAAATTTATAAATCTATGTTTTATACTTTTCATTATTTAAAAGTATACTTATAAATTTTGGTGGTTTTAAAAATAATTATTTATAAAAATATTAATTATAAACATATTAATTAAATTTTTGTGTCTACTCCAAACATTATAAAAGTATACTGCATATATATGCTAAATTGTTATGCCACCTATTTCAATGTTCAAGTGATTAGTATACCATATCCAAAATATATGATTATGATTGCAATTTTTAGAAAGATCATTAGAGAAACCTCAATATTTGTTTTGCGATACTTAAAGCGTCAAATAGGTAAATTGCCTTGAAACCTACAACAACATTTTACAACTTCCAGGTCCATTTTTCTTATGTCCTTCCAGTAACTTAAGCAATAAATCGTCCTAACCAATTAATCAAATTTATATCAAACTACTTACAACATACATGGCGGTATTTAGCGCTTGCGGCTCTTGTTTCCTTTTGGTTACGCTTTTATGTCATATGAATGGTTTTATATGGATGTAAAGTTTTGGGTAGCGATGTGTTAGAACAAAATCACGCATTTATTATTTATATCGCGTCTTTAAGTATGTCAATATATACATGATTCTTAAGTAAGAAAACTAGACATTAACAACACTTGTTTTGTTTTATCATTTTTTATTTTTATCATTTGTTTCCTGAAATGACTACTTTACTTTTGGACATTGGACAACATATGACCCAACTCTGTATTTTTTGTTTTATCCTCTGAGCATCTCGACAGATCTACCCCATTAAGGACAAGAGCACCCATGCGCTATTGTCCCTTTTGATCTCTTTTGTCATTTTCCCTCCTTTTCTCAAATTTGAAATGCCACATCATTTGTTATATTTTCTAAAACATTTCTTATAACTTTTGATTGACAATTTTGGTTGTTAATGACAAAAATTCAAACAAGGGAATCATATATAAATACATGACTTACTCACTTATTATTGGGGTTGGGCAATTTAGAGCTATTACTTTCTACCTACTACTTAGGCAAAGAGCAATGTTCAAGGACTCGTATTCAAACCGCATCATTCATTGCATAGGAGGCGTTATTTTGAATTCCATCTCACACATTTATCTTGGGTGCAAAGTAGTTGTAGCCCACTAACTCAATGTGGTGACACAAAGGAAACCTAACTTCAAAGGACATTACTTTATCACATACACACTAGAACTACATAGAGTCCGAGATGTAGTGCGGTGCTCGGTGATAATCACATTGGAATGGTATTCGAGGTCGGTCCAACTTAAGCATATGTATTATTTGTTTCATCTAATGTTTGTTTGAATCTTGTCATGTAGCTAGAGTTTGTTCTATAGATGTAGGTGCGACACGGGAGGCGCCTACTTGTAAGGTGGATGCGACAAAGAGTGAAGGAAGAAGATAGTTTCAAACCATGAAAAGATCATAAGCATAATAATTGTCAAGACACTAGTGCCCAAAGGGGTTCTGTCCCCTTTAGGTGGTTATGTTCAAAGGAGTTTCAAGTCCCCAGTTTTCCAGACAGAGCATGCACAACCCAGACTAATCTTATTTCGCCCAGTTCCCAGTTTAGAATCAGTCCAGATCTTCAAATACAAGCTAAGTCACTCTTATCTCCCTATTGTACACACGTATTTGTTATTACATGGTAGATCTTGTTTGTTACTATTGTATTTGTTTGATCTCAACCCTCTAATAAAGATTTAATCTCAACCCATGAAGCTCTAAATCCAGCATAAATGTCACACCTTTACTAGACTACCAGATCCATTGTATGTGTTGTTCCCTCAACTCATAGAAAGTAATTTGATTTCTCTTTCAACTCCTCTTGAGTTAGATCCTCATAAGCCTTGTGGCAAGAACTTTGATGAAAATGCATGTTGTGATTATCATGGATGAAATGGCCATTCTACTAAAAGTGTTTCAAGATTAAAAATTTAATCCAATATTTGCTTGATAATAATGACATTGAGTTGCCTGAATCTGCTATTGTTATTTCCAAAGTTACTAATGACAATGGCAAGCTTAAAATATTCAATGATCCACTACCTAAGCATGAAAAATCAGCTCTTGAATCCTCTTTGAATCATATTTATCATGTTGTTCCTCCTCCATCTTCATATCATCCTCTTGGATTTCTTGTTAGTACTATTAATCTTCCTTCACATGTCATTACTTTTATTGATATTGATTTTCATACCTCTCTCTCGTCACGTAGATTACATATTGATGTTTTTGTTAGTACTCGCGTTATTGACATGTCATGGTGCATCTTGCATTCAAGTGTAATACATGTTCATTATCTATTATATAATATATTGTCTTTTCATTGTCTTAGGTGACACATAGATCACCCACTTCTTATGGGCATGTCATTCTTCCCATCATTGTTGGGCCCCTCGCTATCTCTATGACTTTCTCTATTAGATCGGCAGTACACATTGTGACATGGTCTTAGGACTCCCTTAGCTTAGGGTGGTGCCAAAGATGTGCCCTTTGTAGTTCATGTATGCCTTAAGTTTGTACACGAGCATCACTTTATCATTATTCAAGACATCCCACCACGGAATCCTTTGTCTTTGACTCTTATTATTGTTATACCTTCGATTGCTTCCATAACTAGTACACCTACTTCTACACCTCTTAATGATAGTCCTATGACTTTGGCACATACTCCTACGAAATCTAGAGATCCGACTAGTCCTCATGTTACTTTTACTTATCCACCTAGATCTCTCCCACACATGGCTTCTATTTCAAGTCCACGTTATATCTACCGAACTTATAGCCCACCTCATAGGTATAAGTATATACATAGGACACACATTATCCCCGACACATCTAGGCCCGCCTCACGGTCTCTTTCTCTATATGCACGATATAGTCCTACCCCACATACCTCGCCACATGCACTTTCTCAAGACCATCGAGTCCTAGATCATGTTACATGTGTATTTCCTTTACACTAGAAGATAGTGGACCCTCACCCATATCCTCATTGGAAAAATCACGACATTCACACTTTGGGGCATACTATCCCTCCCTCACTACATGATGATGCACTCTTGTTCTAGGTTCAAACACAACTATTGAGGGTGCACTTACCTACATGGACCTAACTTTGCACACATACTTTGGGGGAAACCTTGCTTCCCTCTCCTAGTTAAAGCATTTCATACTCTACATCCAAATACCCTCGTAAAAATAATCAAAACCACTAACTTAGATCTTGATGGGATGTATCCTTACTTGCTTATGTTATTCTATGTTGCACATTGTTATCATGTTACTTTGATTTGTATTATGCTTTATTCTTTTTCCATACACACATGTGCATTCACATGATACTATTGAGGTGAATGTAAGATACTTAAAGGTTATCACATGATGCATGATGTTTGACATTGTTCTCTAACAGTCCCACTAAGGCTCCCGCGGGCATTTACCTTTCCTAGTTCTCTATATTCATGTTCTATCATTATAATATCTACTACTTTCATTTTTTTTAACTATATACATTGTGGCATACTATCAATATTTTCTAATATATTTGTGGGTGTTTCACGTGTAACATTTTTTATAGGCCTACTTCCAGCCATGGTTATCCGATTTGCTTACATCTTGTTTATGCATGTGTTTTAATTGTCATTGTTTTTGGGTTATGCCTTGTGTTTGATTGCTTGTTTCCTTATATAGCCTTGAAGGCTTTGAGTGTCATGTGACATCCTGAGTGGTGTCCCATGTTTGCCATCATCTATTATGTTGATCTCTTGTTGTACCACTATGTGTTTTGACTAGTTTATATTACATCATTCCATGCTTGTGTAATGTCCCCCTTTTCAAATTAATATTAAGTGAAGACTTCTTGCCATATTTCTTCTTGTGGCTAAGAAGGAATTGCACAAGGGAAGTCCTTAGGTTTCATTTATGTTTTCTTTCAATGTTATTAATGCTTTCTTTTTGTATTTTCCTCCTAAATCGGGCCATTGGGTTATAGTGCTCCCAACATGAAATTAAAAAGATCATGTAAGTTCCTTAAGAGGTTGGCAAGGTTAGAGAGTTACCAACATGGAAATAGAAGATAATGCAAACTTAAGAAGTCAATCTTCACCTCTTAGACCTTTGGCGCCACCAAAGGGTATATAAGAGGAGATCTGAGGCTTATTTTCACATCACTTTTGGCTTATATAATTTATCTATTTGGACTTTAAGGTTGATTGCTCTATTTCCAACTCCACTAAGGGTAAAAATCCATAGTGTGGCATCCAAGGAGGATGAAAACCTTCCTTGTGGCATATTGGAGAATGAAAAATCTCCAAATTTGGTGATGTGAAGGAAAATACTAAAGATCCTCTTGTTGGTTTATATCTAGGGCATCAAGGAGAAGACCTATCAAGAGATTTTGCATGGTTTGGAGTCCCTCTCCTAGGGAGTGACTAGGGTTGGAATCATTTTAAGTGCCTTCTCAGGGCCTGAAAACATATTTACTATTTGATATTTAGACTTGGTATAATTTATAAGGTTGAAATAATTCATATTTGGCCATTGTTGGGGTTTGGAAACCTCCATTTTGATTATTTCTCTTAGTTGTACTTCTATTGTTGATAAATTAATTGCCAGATGTGTTTGAGATTGGTTTTCATGGTGAAAATTGTCCTAAAGTGTTTCTAAAAGGTTTATAAATATTGTGGATGAGTTTTAGGGTGATATTTGGGTGAAATCTTGTTTTTACAAGTTGTTCTAAAAATCGAATGTTGTAATGTACTAATCTAAATTGTCAATTTGTCATCTATAAAATCATATTTAAATTAGTTTGGGATTTGTTTTATTTCCTGGTTTTTCAGTTTCAGCCCTAGAAAGGGACATTACAGTGGTATTAGAGCATCAATCTTCCTAGCCCAAGGGTTTATTGTGAAGTGAAGAAAATATGGAAATAATGATGAAGATGCCAGAAAGACTAGTGAACACCTTAGAATCTCTTTCCTTTGCCATAAAAACCTACAAAGGGGAAGGAAATTCGAGGAATAGCCCGGGGTTTCAAAGGTTAACAATGTTAGCAACTAGCTTTGAGGAGTATCAAGCTCTTTCGAAAGTTATTTGTGATGCCCTATAATTTTCTCGAGTTTGTAGGATGAATAAAAGATAGAGTGGGATTTGGAACTTGGTCCAAGCCTCGAAGCCATGCATAAGGGTCATGATATGGATATCCCAACCTAGAGGAGAATTACCCCATCTTGTTGGTAAATCAAGAAGAGACTATAGAACTTGAGGAAGAGGGAGCCAAATTCCCAAGTTTGTTATGCAAGGATGGACAGGCCTATCCCTCGAAGGGTAAAAATGAGGAAGATATATTGTAGCCACTAGTTGTTAAGAGGAACATACCTTGGGAGTCTTAGAAACCATCAACACTCATGCCAATGTGGAGCTCTTGGGTTATTTTCCACATAGAGGCAAAAGGGTTTGGTGAAATAACGAGAACATGAGCCAAGAAAAGAGAAATAAATCAATGAGCACACAAATCAAGGTAAAAATATTTTAGTGTTTGATAAGTTGTTGGTGTCTAATGGTTGCGAAAGGGTTGAATATTCATAGAAAAATATCAGATTTGGGAAAGGAACAAGAGGGCGACATTGTTGGAGATCATAACCATGAAGAAAGTGTGATTACGAGTGCCCATAAACACTCTTACCTTATTGTTATGTCATGTTATCCCGTAAAATTGCAAGGGCAATTTCGATAACCATACCAAAATTTTGTTCCGATCCTCGTTGGGGATCCTTGCGTTCGGACGTTGCAAAATCCCTTCCCAGGAAATCTAGTTTTCCGAACTTAGTCGTTTTGGTCTTTTTGGGCGGGCGCATATAATCACTATGCAACATCAAATGTTCATGCGCCCCCTTTAAATCCTTTGGCGCATGCTTTCTCCTGTCAACAAGCGTTTTGGTGTGCCTCACTATGTTGAGACTTCCTTGCATGCGCCCACGGTGCATGCGCCTTCTGTCAGCAGATCATTTGTTGCGCCACTTTTTGTGCGCGGGCGCACATATATTCCTCTGTTGACACCACTTTGGTGCTTTATGGCGCACATATCTTCATGTTGACAAGCGTTTTGGTGCGCCAAAGGGCATGTTTTCTTGTGTCGATAGCTCATTTGGTGCGCCACTTGAAAAGTTGGTGGCACATTTATTGCCTCCTCACCTATAAATAGGCGTGCTGTGCTGTCATTATCACCAACGGAAATCACGTGATTTTCTCTGTACATGCTTGTCTGCACTTTTGATTTTCAATTTCGAATTGCTTTGTGGACCCATTTGCGCATTTCTTCGTTATAAATATCCGGGTAAGTGGCCTTCTTTCTTTTGTGCGTTTTGTATTTGAGGTTTTTGAATCTTTAGGTTGGTTCGGTTTGGATTGAAAAGAATGAAATCATGAACTTGCTCCCCTACTTTGTCTTTCCACATGATCTTCCCCCTCTTTCCAGATCTGTTGGTAGAGGAAGCTCTGTTCTAAAAATAATAATAAGCTTGGACCCCTTTGTTTAAAAGCTATTTCTGTCACCCCAATGAACCTTGCAGAAGGAGCTAAGCCATATGTGAAACCCCTCTGAGAGAATCAAAGCTTTAAAGGAAACTGTATTTTCCTTCTCCTTCGGCGCATTGGCGCACTCTGCAACATGAAGAACAGTTGCGCCAATGGCGCATCTGTCGCCTTCCTTTGAAGCGTACGCCACGATAGCGCACTTTCCCGCTTGTTGCAAACGCTTTCCTTGCGTCCTGCTTGGCGCACCAAACTCGTATGTTGCATTGATAAAATTCGCGCCATTGGCGCACCCAACATCCATGTAACAATCCTTTCATATGCGCCAAGTGCAAAGCTATAAACGGCGCAGGCGCATCCACCATTGCAACAACGTTGTGTCATGCAAACCTTATATGCGCCTTTGGCGCACCGAAGTTCCATGTAACATGAAGAATTCATGTGCCCTTTACAAAATGCATCCACATGGCGCAGGCGCACTTGTGCTTACAACAACAAAGAATGCACCCTGCAGTGTCTATGCGCCATGCGCCCTTTGGCACTGATTTACCCCTTGCAGCAGCCCTTTCCCATGCGCCTTATCTATTTAGCTCTGCAATCTGCAATATCCATGCGCCATGCGCCCTAAGGCCTCAAAATTGCTAACTCTTTCTTCTGTCAGCATTTCAATGGAAAATCAAACAGCTGACACGACTTTCTTCAATTGGGTTTCACTTCTTATTCTTGCAGATCAGCAGCTAAGTTCAGAAGAACATATGTCAACATCAAGCAAGAGACCTACCAAATCCAAAGGCAAGGCCAAGCTCACAGAAGAAGAAATGAAGTATAAGTATCAAAGGGTCAGAATGCCCGAATCCCAGGCCGAATGTGACCTGGACATCAGAGACTCAGAGTTGGGTCATATCGATATGGAAGAATTCTGGTCCAGAACCCAGAAGGTCACAAGAAGTCCATGGATGGACAAGGCGATGGCGGTGCCTCACTTTCTTTGGAGGAATCCTGGTCGGTGCCGTTAACAACGAATTTATGATGGTGGTTGCCGGTCTTCTGATAAAGACACAAGATGTGTCGTAAATGAGAAGGGCGAGGTCATAATCAACCTCACTGCCCGCCACTTTGAAATAATACTCGGCATTCCTCATCACCGGCACTTTGTGGCCGTCAGCCAAGAGGATTGCATCAAGGCCTGGGACGACAATGAAGATCAGTGCATGCGGTGATGAATGAGGTATATTTGAAAAATAAGAAGGTGGTGACCCGTTGGCCAAAATCATTCACCGTAGTGATGATTTTGAGAGGAGCTCGATGACACCATCACGTTCTGAGCGGGGTGTTTGGGCTTCACGAAGCCCACTATTTCCACAAATGGATCTTTGCGGTATTTAGAAACAATGATCAAAAATATGCCCGATCAACGCTTTGAGTGGGCGAAATCATAAGCGGCACGATATCGAGGCAGTTGCAATAATTCCCCCAACGGGAGAGTTCTACATGAATTCCTATGTTGTTTCTGCTGCGGCTTGAGAAAGGGACTACCCGGCTACGATGCGGAATGGGGTTTGGCCCCAGTTAAAATCTATGAATATTATCCAGAGCTAAAGGTGGAAAATAGCATCCCTCATTTACAAAGATCAATGATGCATTTTTCTATTTCATCATCTGCCTGTTGAGGCCAAATATGGCTCACGGTCGCACGACCAAGAGCATCGTGGCAGCCACAGAGAAATGGGGGGCCCTGTTCACTCAATTCCCCACATTCACTTATCTGAGGCGGCGGCTAATTTCTTGGGGGCCAACTAGGCTGCCAAGGTATCTTTGGGCCCAAGTTGATTCTGCTTTAGAGGCTGTCCAGATAACTTGGTCACCTACCATGAGAAATGCCTCAAGAGAAAGAAGGGTGGAACTCCTTTCCCCCTCACAGTGGGTAGGTATACATGTCTCACTCACCACAAGGCAAAAGACATGTTTGCGAGTGGAGCTCTTGAATACGAAACATGACTTCCCAAGAGCCTACCTTCGACCCGAGAAATTGTCTGCCAAGGGCTAAGCTCGATCCGATCCACATCCCTCAGATCGAGGATATTTACATTGACCTATATCATGAGGTGGAGCTTAGGAGGAAGGACCATTCTCGTTTGGCCTTAGCAGAAATCATCCAGTACGGGGTGGCCATCGTCCCTAAAGGCTACCAAACTACTGAGGAGGAAGTGGATCAAGTGTATCTTGACACAGGTGGGGACGATTGGCCTTTTGCATTGATTGATAGAACCAAAGCACCTCAGACAATTGAGGAAAGGGTCAAAGAAACTCTGCGCAGAACAGAGCATTGGTGCCGAATGAACGGGCTCATCTACCTCGGAGTCGATTTCACAACCTCTCCGTTGGGTAACGCACCTCCTCGATCAAAACAACAGCCAAAAGGCAAAGGAAAGGGTAAGAGGTTAATCCGGCACCACTCGAGAGGAAGCTCTGAAAGTCCTCCTTATTGCTGCACCCGAACAAGTTGTAACTCTGGCTTCTCCAGAGAAAGAAGCGGAAGAAGATGTTCAAATAGGCCCATCCACTCAGGATGTCGCCACTGCCACAACAATTGAGGTCCCTTCTGTCCCTTCTTCTTCTCCTCCTTCCCCTCCTCGAGTGACTCAAGCGACCATTCCTTTGGTCGTGTCCTCTCCCCCTTCTTCTACTGTTCCTCCCGCTTCTTCATCCATCTTCTCTTCTCTCGCGGACTCTGTCCCCCTCCATTTCTTCCCTCATCTCTAAGTTCCCCTCTCTTCCTATGTCTTCCTCTCCTGCAGTATCTCTTCCTCCCGTGAGCACTTCCTCGGCCTCCCTCTCGATGCCGCCTCCAAGTGTTTCCATGTTTTTCCCTTCTACTACTGTTGCCCCCCTTCTCTGTTTCTGGTCCTTCTCCCACAAGTCCAGCCTGGATCTCCCAGCATCTAAGTCAACAGAAAAGGAAAGTTCCCATCGCTCCGATGGACTTCTCCGTAATCCCGTCAAAAGGGGCAAAGAAGCAGAAGCCCGTCACACGCTTCTCTCAGAGTGCTTCGGGAGAGAGGGTAATGGAGATCGCATACCCCAATCCTCTGAAGGATAAAAAGGATCTGTCTCCGATAGATTATACAGTGACTCAAGTCACATGGGTGCGTCTTTTGAAAGCCTTCGAGGAGAGGCCTATCTGCGATTGACGCCCTTTTGCGAGAAGCTTGAAGAAAAAAGAAGAAAAGGCTATTGAAAGAGCAAAATAAACATCTACTCCACGCCTTACAAAGATGGGCGGTGCACCTCCCACAATGGCCATTGAGACTCCTGAGCCTCGAGTCGGGATAAAATTAATGAATATGCAAAGATCGGCGAGGGGGTATGGCGTTTCCGCTTGGAGGAGCCGATCCTCAAAGACAGGTGAAAAAGTAATTGCCAGTTCAGCGATTTGTATCGAACATCAACAAGGCGAATAAAGAGTTCCAAGCGTTAGCGGGACCCATATCGAAAAGAAGAGCTGGACCATGCTTGAGGTGCAGCATGAGACCTTTCACAAATGTTCGACTATTGATCAAGATCTTGTCAAGTTCGGCGTTTCGGTCATCCCAGGGGCCCTCGATAAAGTCCTTTCCACTCTGGACTACTTGGATGGATCAACTGAATTCATCCTTGAAAAGATCGATAAGGTAAAGGAAGAAGCCTTGGACGCGATGCACCAAATGGAACAAATCGTTCTCAACATGTCTCCAGGGTTGCTTACTCCTTCCTTCGCCTTAAGGAAAGTCGATGAAACCATCCAGGATCTTGAGGAGATCGTTTCACAAGGGCTGGGGCGAGAGGTCACTTTTGCGCAGAGTCCATCAATAACTGCTGGGCTGTCGGGACTTCATCGGGTTCCTCATAGAAGCAGAGAAAGAATATTCCAAACTCCCAGAGAAGCTCATAGACGAGCGGGAGACTTGCGAGGTGATCAGTGAGCGACACAAGGATCCTTCCCAGGATCAACTAGAGCCTATGATCAGCAAGTTCATGGAATACCGTGCCCAATTCCACATCTCGTCACCCGAGCAGCATCAGAAGCAGGATACCCCCTTTCGGCCGCAGGACGACGACGATGAATAGTTTCTCTTTCTTCTTCTCTCTCTCCTTCGGCGTTCTTTTTTGTAAATATCTAGAGTATGTTGGCACAAATGATGACATCATCCATGTTGCACCATGGGATGATGTCATCCATCAAGTACACCAAATGTCATCCATCATGACTTTGAAAAGTCATATTTTTGAGATATTTTGTAAATAGGTGGTTGGTTCCTTTTTGCCTTCCTTCTTCTCCTTCTTCTATAAATACTCAAATACTTGTTGTATTTGAGGAGTGGATATCTTTCAGATGAAAAATAGAAGTGAGAAGAAAAGACTTTGAGCTTTTTGTAATAGAAGGAAATATTAATACAATATTTAGACTTTGTCTTTGAATACATGTGTTATTTGCATTAGATCTTTCTTATGTCGAGATCTGTGTGTTATTACATTGGATCTACTTTTTTATTGTCATTTATTCATCGGTATTGCTTTGCTCGTTTATGCAAGTAGGTTTGGCTCATTTACCAACGATCCCAAAACATAAACGCCTCGACCTTTCTGCTTTGGAATTCATTTCTTTTCTTTCTTCGGATCTGGTCTTTCTTCATCCTCTCTTTCATTCCTTTCTTTTGCAGATTGGAAACACCCTACTTTGGGATGAGATCCCAAACCCCGAAGGCGAACATTGTGAGACTTGCATGATTCTCTTTGGTAGAATAGAATAAACCGAGTTTAACACTTTCTTTGACTCAAAGAGGGGCTATGCCTGCGCACACCGCTCGGCTCGTTATCCATAAATCTGCCAACCGATGATTTTCGAACCAACATGTCCTTATGAATAGTCAAAGAAGGAGATGGAGTCATGGAGGATGAAGATTCAGCCCTAACTCCCATTGTTGTTTCAAAAGGACAACATTATGAGGTAATTAATGATCATTGTTTGGTTAATACTGATTTTATTTTAGCATGTGATGAATTCAGGGTTGAAAAGAGGCATGATGAGCAAGAGGGTGAAGAGAAAGGGATGGTTGGAACCCATTTCCCAAATAGATATGATGACAACAAGCTTGTTGGACTGTCCATAGAACAGTCGATGAAGAACATAATGATGAAGAATTGGGCTTTGGTAAGAGCCACAAAGACATCCCAAGCACAGGTAATCAAGGCGTGAGTTATCGGCTAATTTTGAATTGGCAAAATTATTTTAAAATTGAATTTCTTTTGAAATTTTTGAATCATCTTTCACCTATCAAGAGTTTCCTCATTTTGTTCGTCTTCACATACAGAGAAAATCCCTTTTCGTTTTGTTCCATTCCGATGAACGGTTCATTTTTATGCTCGACCACGTTCAAGATTAATTAATTAATAGTTTAATTAATTTCCTCCTATTTCCCAAAAAAATGAATTAATTAAATTTGGTGAAAATTAATTATTTATTTAAAATATTAATTAATATTTTTAAAACCAAAAGGGGAAAAGCTTCCTAGATTTTTTCGTGAATGTCAAATTGGCTCTCTGCTTTCATTTTTCCCTTTTTGGCAAAGCTTTTATTTTCCCATGGAAAATTAACTTGTTATTCTTTAACACAACCAAATATCATACGAAAAATATCTCTCATCTCCCCATGTGGGGAAATGGAGGGGAATTGACAACCCACTTTTTCATTGTCATAGGCAAATGGTTAAATTCTCCTCTATTCTCCTAACAATTAATGCCCACTACCCGAAGAAATTGGAGATTGGTTATTAACGAGAAGAAGGAAGAAGTGGTTACAAATCAAGAAAGCTTGAAACTCTATAGAAAAAGACGTGCAAGAGCAATATTGACAAAGAAGAAGATTTGAAGATTTTTATTTCAAAAGTTTACACACTCGAGAGGTGGATAATAGTCCACGCATAGGGAGATTTATTGTCAAAGCATTGAGACGCATACCAGGAGAAGGTAGGACATTCACATGCCCATGCCCAATAGTCTACACAGTTAAGAAATAAGTCACACATCCCAATGTAGAAAAGGTCATGCATTTATCCACACATACATGCCCAAAACGCATTGGTCAAGGATCCGTCACATGGTCCTCACAGCAGCAGAGGTCACACGGGGAGAAGGCGTAAAGTCTACACATCAACTCACTACACAAGCCAAAGGTAAATTCCACGTTGAAGGAAGTAAAGGCCACACATTCATGAACACAAAGCCACACCATTTGTCTTATAAGAGCCCGTGTAGGCCCAAAACTAGTCCACTCAGAGAAAAGTCCATGTAGATGAAAGGAAGACCATGCACAAATTGTCAATGTTGGACTGCGCATGTAAAGTGAATAATTTTTGGTGAGTTCCTTTCTTGTTTTGTTTTTGTGCAGGCTAAATATTCCGAGCTCGAGCTTTCTCTTATAGAATTCTGCCTAAGCCGATACCTGAACCAATGCCCGAGTTTTCTTGTATTCAAGACCCAACCTTTTGGATAGGAATCAAAGATTGCCACAGGGATTTCAAAGAAACCGAAGTTATCTTCAAGTTCGAGGACTTCAGTTCATGTTACATGCAAAAACATTGATGTAAGGGAGAGATCATGCATGATCAAACCCGTGAAGAAAATCAAAACGAGATATTTTTATTGCCTCCAAAATCGGGTTTCATCTCAAACTGATCCGAGCTCTATATCGAACTCATATTGCCACTTTATAAAAATTGTAACCTGAAAATTACTTGGCTTTATAATAATAATAAATAAAGAGCCATATTTTTCCTTACGGTTATGGTGGTCCGGAGACTAAGACCCGACACCATTTTGTGTGTTTGCTTTGTTTTTCCTTTAAAATTCGTAATGGCCGAAAAACCTAACAAATCTATGGGAAAGTCAAAGAAACCCGTAGAAAGGTCAAACAAGTCCACACTCAAATATGAATTCCAAGGGATCATTCCTCCTACTTCTATGAAATCTGTATATGACAATATCACTCGACACTGATCTTAACCACATCAACGTGCAACAATTTTGTGATCAGGTAAAAGCTGAGGGAAAACCATCTTCTCAGATAGACTTTATCATAGTGGTCTACCTCAAGCAACAACTTTTCTTGTTTCAGTGCAATGTCCTGAGCTAGTCAATGTTGCGCGGAGCATTATGATCCTAAAAGGAGAGAAATCTTCAAGGATAATTGTGAGCCTTTCTTTTTGATCACACCAAACCACATCGAGGAATTTCTCTACATCCCCAATTTCCTGAAAATGTTGACATCACTCAACCGTCGGCACACAAGAGTTTTGGAATGAAGAACCTCTCCGGTGGACCAAGATGGTTAACAATAATTGGCTAGTGACCAAGAGTATGCGTGTTGACCGCTTTCTCAAGGAATTGTACCGCATTGAATTTGTGGAGGAAATTGGTGATATCATCACTCTTTTGAGTTGAGTCTTTGGTCTCCCCTCTGCCAGGATTTTTAACCCATGGATGTATCAGTTCATCCACATCATCCTTGCAAAGAGATAATTTGTAGATTGGGCCACCATCACTAGTGACACCCTTCACAAACAGTTGATTAAGGTGAAGATGACTAGGCATTTCTACATGACATCATACCTAACCTATGTGGTGGCCAGAAGGAAGCTATTTTTGGGGTTAAAGACGAAAGGCATAACGGTTCCATCAAATAGTGTTTTCCACTATTATCCACAATTGAGTTTCAAGAATAGCTCTCATCACTTCAAGATAGTTAATGATGCTTTAACCTTCTATGTGATTATAAACTTGAATAGGAATCCAAAAGAAATATTCTCCAAGGATGCCATGGTGGTCATTTCTCAATGGGGAACATGGTTCATTTAGTTCCCATCCTTTTCCTACATTCACGTGAGCAGATTTGTAGGCACTCCATGGAAGCTTCCCAAGTATGTCAGTGATAAGTGGGCATTAATGGAGCTTACACAACAACTTTTCCAAGTTTATTGTCTTCTCAATAACAAAAATTGTTTAGGCATCCACTTACCAATCCAAATTGGGGAATACCAATGCCTGAATCTCTTCAGTGCACAACTCATGGAGAAGGAGTTTTCTCTCATTACCATACATCCATTTGTAAATATATCCCAATTTGACATCAATGGATTCATGCAAAAGGCTCTCGGAGTGAAGTACCAACACAACCCCACCATAAAAGACTTTTGGTATGTCTACTCATATGAACACAAAGTAAGAAGGTGAGAATTCTCTCGCCTGACCCTTACTCAAATCAAGGCCTTCCACATCAAAGATCCTCTAGATTCATTAGTAGATGATGGTGACAATTTGATTGATCCCTCATATGATGTTATTTCCTTCACTCCATTTCCCCGAGTTGATTGGACCAAGAGAGATGAATTTTCTCTTGATGGCAAGAATCAACCGATTCTAGAAAGGAGCATAGCCTGGTATGAACAAGAACTTGTAAAGTTACCATCCATCCAAGTTCATACCCCAAGATCACAAAAATTGCCAACACGAGGAGGTCTCTAGTTGACTAAAACCTCTTCTTAGTCAACCTCCATGTCATCAACCCATACACATCAAACAAGGAGAGAATGGTTGCCCAAATCCACTTCTCCAAAGAAGATGTCACGAGGAGAAACATCCAAGGGTCCTGACCCTATTGAAGGAAGAGAACGTGTATTAGGGTTTTCCACTTCAAGTAGAGACTTTGTTATGATATAAGGGATTAAATACATGGAACAATCCCTCACGAATCACAATAATAAGAAATAATATGTAGAAAATATTACGGATCTCAAATAAAAGTGCGAATAAAAATAACACAATACAAAAAGATAGTATTTAACGCGGTTCACCCAATTTGGGCTACATCCACCAAGAATTACTTGCTCATATTTTAATACAAGTCATCACTCTCTCAATAAAATACCTAGATCCGTTTGGAGCTATGCTCAACAAACTCTACATAATTCACACCCAAATTCATACACATCTGCAATGTTACATCAACCCTACCATATGCATAAAACCACATAAGTAGACAATTGCTTAATTAGTTTTACAAAACCACGGTTATCAAAACCATGGGCCAAAACCGTCCCATGAACCTATGGGTCAAAAATCCCGCCCATATGAGAAAATCATGTTTCCCAAAAGATATCAGCACATTTTTCGAGGTGTAAAAAAATTACAACTATGGAAAATTTACAATACTCTTAGTGTACATTCTTCAACACTTTCTCACATGAAAACAGGCTCCACAACCTAATAGACTCATATACTCACGTTACTGATAGTTCAAGGAAGCTCGTCATAAAAACTACTCACCATGTCATGTACAGAGTCTACTCAAGTGCAAGTGGTCCAAATATTAAACGCTCCTTAACCCCTAGTTCATGAAGAGGTTTTTAAGGTTTCCCGAGGTTCGGGAGGTCATGTCAAATTTATTTCTGAAGGATTGAATTCATGGAAAGAATTCTTGTAGAATCAAATGATGTCAAGAACGGTGTGGATGTTGCTTGAGAATCCGTGGCTTCGTGTGTAGAATTGGTCAAGGAGACCCCTTCTTGGGTTGATTGTGAAGTCAAGAAAAGAGAGAGGGTTGTCAAGGCGATCAATATTGACTTTGATGCCCTTTCCAAGCTTTCAAATGATTTCATCCCTAAGAATCCTAAAGTGTTCTCGAGAATATGGTGGATGGAGATGGAAACAAATTTACAGATCTTTCCATTCCCCAAACATGTTCCCGTGAGCCATAGTGATTTAGTTTAAGCATTATTATTTCTTCATCTATTGTGTCATCCTTGTTAGTTGTTTTATTTAGTCGTAGTTAAAAGAAATTTTTTTGCTTCATTCTTGACCACAATAGTGTCCCATTTGGTGAGTTGACATATATATGAGACTATAGTCCCTTCATGTGTGGCTCGATCGGGAGGCTTTGTATGTTATGCTTATCATATGAATGTATGCATTCATCCTTTGCACATCGAAAGTGAGATTCTTTACCCCTTTGATCTGTTTGATAGATCAAAGGAAGTAATTTGTTGTGAAGGCATAGGATAGTTTGGCACATGGTGTCCAAGTCTCATCATCCTTTTTAATCCTTGCCAATGAGTAGTTCATGGAGACACCACACTCTACCTTACCATACAATTCCCTAGGTAACTAGAGCAGGATTCTCCAATATTTCTCAAATACATTATGCAAGTGTTTTAACGAGGTTGTAAACCTTTCCTTGTATGCATTTTCATTGTGGGAGGCACCAAAAATTTTTATACATCACCTTCGGATAGGAATCCACTAAGGGATATATCCATGGTGTTTTTCCTCCCCCTCGGTATGCCTAGCTCCTTGAAGACTATTAATAACAAAATTGTGCCCCATCGTACCTAACTCCTTTAGTTTCCTAAGCGAGTTTTGCATCTGATACCATACTTTACATGATGCACTAAGAATAATTGAAATTTGTTCCATGTTCTACCTTATGCGCAATAATTAAAAACATCTTGTTAACCTCTATCCAACTTTTTGCTCCACTAATTTAAAAGTAAGTAGCATTTTCCACTCTTATTCCTAGATTTTAAAGTTCATCTATGGACATAAATTTTCCTCCATTATTATATTTTAAGAGGTCTCCTATGTTGTCCATTATGGCATCATCTTCCAATGCTTTCCCTAAATCTTCTCCATGGTTATTAATCCCAGTCACTTTACTGATCAAATATCGAGATAACTTCATGTGTCTCCTAGAAAAATAAAAGTACCCTTCCCTAAATCATTAAATAAGGTATTGGTAACCCTCCACCGACTTATTGAAGTAAGGCAACACAAGAATTTGTAGGACCCACTATTTTCTTTAGTGTCTTCCATACACTATTATCATAAATGTCATTACCTTGAATATCCTTTTATCTACACCATTTATTTTTCAATGATTCAATCAAAGCGCATATGCAATCTATGATTGTATTCTAATTTTTTTTAGAAGTTTCATGGCTGGTCTATTCTCATATTCTTTCAATTCCCTCTGGAAACTATATTTCAATATAAACATCTAAGGCATTGGAGTCTTCATTCTTTCTAAGTTTATTTCCTATGGCCATTTTGTTCTTCTCTTTTTATAGCACATAAGTACTCTTCCCTACCTCAGATGGTGTCTCCATGATGAGGGTAACCTATTTTTGATGATTTTTTTCTTCCTAGATTACCACAACCTCTGTGTCACTTGAATATTCAAATCCAAACATACTTTTTGAACCGGTAAACCTCTACTTGTTACCTTCTTCTCACAGTTTTCCTTTCTGTATCCCATGTTTCCTAGTTGGTCAGAAACCACTCTTGTTTACCTTGGGTGATTAATTACCCCAAATTTTGGCATTTTCTCATGGATTGATGATCCCCACATTAATGGTAATCGAGACTAGTTGGATCTCTTTCTTGTTAATTTATATCCAGTTCTCTAGTTATACTGGATCAAAGGTTGAGGTGGTGTTAATGGAATTGCATTTTCTCGACAAGGTCATGAGTTGAATCATCTAGGCAATTGATTTTGTTGTTTTTCATTGAAGCTCTGCTTTCACTACAAGGTAAACAAAATGATTTACCCCTCTTGCTTATTTATACCTTTGTTAGAAGAAATAAATTCTTATGCATTTATCATTCACATGCATGAGATGATAATTCTTTGTAACTGTCATTAATGCCCTATTGAAATCTATCCCTTGCTCCCTTTTTCCCACTTTCTAACAAGTGACCTTTAAGTGTGCATTATGAGTTCTTCTTTGTAGATTTTCTCCATCGTGCCCTAGCTTTGTTTAATGAGATTATTTCTTAGGCCGTGTTTTCTCCACTTATTTCTTATGTGTCTCCCCCATAGCTCCACTTTAATCTAACATCCTCTTGGAAGTTTCCTCATTTCCTCATTTTCCACACTTCATCCATGTTCTAGCTCATTTGTTACCTATTTTCTACTTTCTCATGTGGGTTATTTCCTTTTACCATGCCCTCCCCTTGTCACTTTGTGCACTTCAAAATTTATTTTTACTATTTATCCATCCCAAAATACTCCTACCATTTGAAAGTGTTTCACATGCCTCTATGTCTGATGTATGTTTAAGTGTGTTCTGCATGGTCAATACAAATAACATATTGTGCAATAGTCCAACGCTTATTATAATTCATAAAGAAACCTATCCTAAGAAAGGGAATAACAACTAATATAATGATATATGCCTTATTCAATTCATTCTAAGGTGGTTAAAAATATAGTCTTCAATCTACTTCCATTGAAGTAGCCTAGAAGTAGCTTGCCGCCCAGATCCATCAACTTACATGCCCCAGTCAACAATATATCTACTATTTCATATGGTTCAAGCCAATGAGTCTTAAGATTTCCCAGATGTTGTGTGAATTTTGAGTCATAGAGTATAACCTTAGTGCCTTCCCACATAGTCTGTCATTTGAGGTTGTGATCATACTAAGCTTTATGACATGCCTTCTCAATGTTTTGTGACCATCGTGCAATTCTTAATGATGGTTCTAAGAAATCAATCAGTAGCATATTATCATTTCCATACACGAGTTGAAAGGGGTTAATTTTATTCAAGCACTTGTATGTAGTGTGATACTCCTAAAGTATTGCCAATACTTTGTCATCCCAATCCTTTCTTATGAAATTGCATATTTTGGTCAACATATGGCCTAGTATATTGTTGAATGCTTCCAACTATACCATTTTCTTATGGATGATATGGGGTTGTTTTATGGTGCACAACAATGAATTATTGTAACAAGATATGAATTGTGTCATTCAAGAAATGTGTTCCTCAATAACTAGTAATGCTCAAGGGGTGGCCAAATCTACTGATGATGTTCTCCCATAGAAATATTTCCAAATTTGTTGATGTGCAATCTTTAGTCGGTGTAGATTTGGCCCATCATTTGAGATAAGCGGTGGTTATGATAATATATCAAGTGATTTTTCTTCGCACAACAAGATTAATGGTTCCAATAAAATAAATAGCCCATTTTTCAAATGGCTCTTGGGCGGTTATTGGGATTGAAACCATATTGTCACATTTTCCTAGCTTACCGATTCTTTGGAATCTGGTCACAAGCTTTAGCATATTGTTTTTCATCCTTAAATGAACTTTACCACCAAATCCCTATATGAAGAATATTTCACATGGTAGCATCACCTACGTAGTGTCCACCTACAATTCCTTCATGAGCTTCACATAGAATATCACTCTGTTCATGCTACAGAACACAACGCCCTAAAATATCATTGTGCCCCATTTTGTAGAGTTGATTTTTAAGTAGCGGTGTACAACATAACTTTGATAGCTAATTGCTTTCCTTGATTGATGTTTTAATTGTCATGCACTAACTTGGTTTGTAGAAAGTAAAGCACATCTTCCAAGTTAACCAAATTCAAATTGATGGTAAGTAATTGGGAATCTCACATACCCTCCTCTATATATTTCACTAGTTCACTCATATTAATTTGTAACAAATGATCAAGTCCAACACTATGTTTCCTTGGCTTAATGACCACCGAGAACTGAAATTCTTGGAATAGTATTATCCACCTACAAATTCCCCATGTTGCACTACATTTTTGACCAAATGATTAAGTTCCATATGATTAGTAAAAAACACAAATGGTGTTGCCAAGAGGCGGTGTAAGAATTTTTAAAGTGTGTATACCATGGGTAGTCCTTCGCACTCTTTGGTAGTATAATTCTTCTCTATGCATGTCAATTTCTGGCTTGCAAAGTAGACTAGGTGGTCAAGAGTTCCATTTCCTGGTTTTGCTAATATTTCCCCCACAACAATTATTGAAGCACTAATATGAACATGGAACAGTGTGATCCAATCTAGGAATAACAAGATAGGCACTTGGGTTGATTGTTGTTTTAGTTCTTCAAAAGAATGTTGATGTTTGGGACACCACTTAAATTCTTCTATCTTACAAATCAACTTCTCTAAGGGCACCACAATGCATGTAAATTACTTTATAAACTTGTGATAATACCCATAATATCCTAGAAAGGAACAAACCTCTCTCTACATTTGTGGTTGTGCGAGATTGATGATTATTGCAATTTTTACGAAGTCCACCAAGAGTCAATCTTTACATATAATATGCCTTAGTAAGGATCGAAAAGGGGTCGCAAGCACACACACTTCTTCAAGTTTAAGGAAATTTTCAACCGAGGCAACATTCAAGTATCAAGTGCAAGCTATCACAATGATTCTTCACTAGCCCATAGACCGTCCATACATCTAAATAGATTTGAAGAAAATTAAGTATGAAATATTCAAACGATGTGCAAGAAAATGGTGAGTGCCTTCTTAAACCAAAATGGCATGATAGTGTAGGCATATAACCCCATTCAATCTTCAAATTGGTTTTTGGTCTATCTTCCTCTATAATTCTGACTTAGTGTTAACCAAAGAATCCATTTGTAAAGGTATATATTTCCTATTTGTCATACCTTCTAGAATTTCCTATGTAAAGGGAGTTGGGAAGGGGTTGATTATATAAATACAATTCAAAGAAGAGTAATCAACAAAAATTTTGATGCACTCATCCTTCTTAATGGTTATCACCATTGGGCTTACCCATTTAGATTCTTCTATCGGGATGATTACTCCTGCAGCCAACATGTTGTCAATTTCTTATTTTACCTTCATCCATAGGTTGGGGTTCATCCTATATGGGCACTTTCAGACTGGAAGATCCCCTCTACTAATTTGATTTGCATCATGTCCAAGGATGGATGTAATCCCTTCATTTCATGGTAGCCTCGGGAAATATGTCCTCATACTCACGCAACAACTCAACAATCTTGGTGATCTACAATACACTCCAGTAGTTATGAATGGTTTCCATATTTGGTTCAGATCTCGCTATCAATGTTAATTTGTATGGATTTGAATGGATCATCCAGTGGTTGACTCCCTTGTTCCTTATTATCTATGACCCCTCGCGACCCATAGGAGACATTTACATTCAAGTGATAATTCTCATCTTTATAAGTGATCTGGCGCACTACTTTCTTCTCACCCTTTTGTGTATAAAGTTATTGCTCTAGTGTTACTTTTGTAGTCACAAAATCATGATTTTAGATATTATTTAATCTCGCTTTTCTACTACTATTTAGAAGGTTCTTGAGTGAATAAAGTATTAATTAACCCATGTCTTTTGGCCATATTTTTTTATTTTATTTCATCATTCCCGACTTCTTACACCCACATGACCTATTAGCTTCCATCACTTCCTAATATCTTAGCCTTGATTAGGGCACCCAGTCTAGTACTCGAGCACCCATGGGCGCCCTGGTCCCACCATGGGCACCTCAATCCTTTTTGAACTTTCCCGTCACTTTTTGGGAACTTTCTAGCCATTTTAGCTTCTTATCTTTTTGGTGGTCATCCATTTTGGGGTTAATTACGAAATTAGATCAAGAGAACCCTATAAATATAAAGTTATGAGACCATAATGAGGGACAAAGCACTAATCACTACTATCATCCATTTAGAGTTGCATCCATTTGGAGATCATTTGCATCCTTAGATCCATCTCAAGGACAAGGTGGTTCATCTACATCACGCTTCATAGGGGAGGGATTTATTCTATTCCATGCACATATTCTATTACATTTTTTACATTTAGTTATTACTTGTTACTTCACAAAGTGTGACTAGCATAAGAGCACCTAGGGCACATTATGCACACACTCACTAGAACTACATTTGGGTCTAAAATGTAGTGCAACACTCAATTAACAAGCTTACTGTTGTGGCAGGGGCATTGAGGTCATTCTATCCCATTCATTTACATTTTTCTTTTTTAGGGTTTTGATACTTCTTTGTGGTATTTTAGAGGTCTTTTATTCATCTTGGATTATCAACGACACCTGGCGTAGGGCACCAAATCTGATGCAACACATAACGAGGGTTTCGGACCACCTATCGACACTGTGAAATTTAGTTCCATATATTTTGCATAGACCAAGGCACCAATTATGTGGATCGAGCACTCATTGGCACCCCAGTCCCTCTCCAAGTGATCTAGTCCAACTAGATACTCCATATCCATCCTTTTCAAGACTTCCACATAGTCATTTCTCTTCCATGTTATTATGTTCACTATGCGACACATATCGATCTCGCCTCCTAATCAGCTAAGTTATTTCTTGTTCTTCTTTGTATATTAGGGTTTTTACTTTCATTA
>CM031241.1:3353590-3366090 GCA_018340775.1 Taxus wallichiana var. yunnanensis | reverse complement strand
TTTATATGAGTTATAATCTGTTCCCCCACAATAATGATTCCATAATAAAAGGATTGGATTTTAAAATTAAGTTGTCTCTCTCTTCCGAAATATGTAGATAGGAAATACATAGATGCACTATAAAGGGATAGTGGCATGAGTTATATTTCTTTTTTTATGCTAAGAAACATGTTCTCATAAGAGTGTCTTGTTGACATGTGTGTGGATATTGAGAATCCCCTAAAATGGCATACATCATTGCTCATAAACAATATTTTCTCGCCATTGATCGATTGATTTCAACAAGTATCCACTTTACTTAACAAGTTCGCTTTAATTTTATTTGCCCTCCAAGGTGATTTCTCTAAATAGTGTCTACAAACCCTTACAATTTACTCTAGACGTGTGATAATTTATGGACTTTACGCATTTCTTCATTTAAGGATGAGAGTGATGGAATCTCATTCTATGAGTGAGATGCGGGGAGCTTGAATAGGAGGATAATGAAGATCTAGAATTTCTTCTGCCACCTCCGAATATCATCGGGTTGGACGAAGAAGATAATCAAATACAATTTCAACGAGAAGGGCCATATGGTGGTTTGCACCACTACCATATGCATCATAACATGGATTACATTTAATTATATTCTCATAGTCTAGATCGTCACCCTCTACTAGTTTCTTCAGAATATCTTCATTAATTCTCTAGTTACACTTTGAGGTTCAATCACATCATAGTAAATGAACTTGAAAGTGTCTCACATCTCTTGAAAGTCATTATCCTAGCAGCCGCTAGCCCATATAAAAAGGAAACATGGTTGGTTTATTATTTTATGGACAAATGCCACTTTTGTGAAATCATTCTAGGTCTTCCATTTTGGTTCTTGAAAATGTCTCCTCCTTTTTTTTGAAATATGGGGAAAACCCCATATTTATAGCTTAGATATGAGACTAACTGCAGGTTAGATGATACCCAGGGTGTAGTAAAGTAACCTGAGTTAGGGATGTGATGTGATCATGTGGGTCCCATAATTTGACTTATTAGGCAAAGTGGGGGACATGATTTGAATGGGAGGGTGAGATAAATATTTCATTTTAAAAAGAAGGTGTCGATGGGTGCATTTTGAATTAAATAATTTGTGAGAGATGGGGGATGATTCCAAAAATTGAATTATCAAATGGGTCCATACGGAGCCCATTGATAATCAATCAAATAATATGAACAAATAAATAAGATTTTATTTATTTTAAGATAAAGAAAAGTGGGGATGGAAATTGTGTGCATGTAAGATGTCGGGAGGACGTTATACAAAAAATAGGTGTCTACATAAGCAAGGAGAACCAAGAAATCAAAGCTATTTTAAATAATTCGAATCACGAATGCATGCAAAAATTAAAATTAATTAAATGGTCGCATGTTTAAAACACGTGTGAAGAATCTATAAAAAGCAGGCAGACCACCGCCCTACCTACAGCGGTGGTTTGAGAACCGCCACCCAGGCAAGGTGGTGGTCATGGCACCAAGGCAAAAAAAGCATGAAAGAGGTGCGGAGATGGAAAAATGCATGGAAAAGTTAAGTAAGGTCATCTAGGCTACAAATATACAATGCGAATGGGTTTTGGAGCTCAAACACCTTCTTGAAAGGATTTTGAATCATCATTGGGGATTCTTGTAACTGTTTTCCCAATAATGTAGCATGTGTAATTTTAGGTGCATACATATTGCCCCCTCGGAGAAGCATCTTAGCCATGAAAAGGTGTAAAACGTAGAGTCTAAGTATGGCATTCGAAAATGGGGAGTTAGAAGCTATACCTAACATGCCCGTGTGTCGAAATGTTGTCATCCAAGCTCTCGCTTCTCAAGAAGAAGAAGAAATCAAGTGCAAATAGATAAAATATCAAAAAATAAACACTAAATCAAAATGACAAGAGGACTTACCATTTACACGGGGATGTAGAAATATACCGCTCCAACGCTCTAGCCCTATAAACACTTACACTCAAAATGAGTTTAAAATATATATATATATATACAAACTCATTTTTCAATTCATTTTGCATTGTTGATTTGGAAAATTTGGAGCTTTGGACCCATGTTGACCATTTCTGATGTGAATACATCAAAATGACTATTGCGATATAGCAATCATGCCTCCACGAGTGGGAAATCGACAGCACGCTCTCTAGTTAGTTATTTCCTCTTTTTCTTTGTGTGCCCTATATGTTAAAATGTTGAAAAATTCACCTAGGGGGACATTTTAAAATTTTCTTGTTTTAAATGAGTCCTTAGGGGGTGTTTATAGGGCATTCTTTTATTTGGTCGGAAAAGGTCATTTTTGTCATTTTTGAGCATTTTTAGGGTTAAGGGCATGTTTTAGGAAATCGGGTTAGGACCGCCACCAAGACAGGGATGGCGGTCACGGACCATCACCCAAGACAGGGCAATGGTCACGGACCACCGCCCGCCAGGTGGCGGTTCTAAATGAAAATATCTAAAATGCACCTTAACTTGATTTTTTTGTGTTTTCAATACTTTGCTATGTTTTTGATGAGCTTGTCATGTGGTGTATATTACTAACTTGATCTTTTCTCATGTTTTGGTGAATGCAGGAGGATTACATACACTGGAGTAGAGAGAAAGAGTGTGATTAGCTCCCTGGGATTCTGGATCAGGGCTAACATAGGGCTGATATGGATGTATTACAATTGAGCTGAAATTTGGAAGATAACACTGTGCCCCATGTCACTCCTGCTAGTCACATTTTGTGTGACTTATTCTCTTACTGGGATGCATACCGGAACACTTTCTGGTTTCCAGGCATTAGGGGTGAGTGGACTATCACCTTAGAGGATGTATACCGTATTCTTGGGCTCCTATACTTGGGAGGAGATTGACATTGGGGACAATGGGGTCCAGGGTTGTGATGATGCAGTGGGCCACATATATGGGAGATGCCATAGTCTCATCTAGCTCAAAGAAGGGAATGAAGGTTTGGTCCATTGTCACCGCTCCCATTCCTATCCTTCAGAGAGCCATCATGGGTATCCTATCCTCGAGACTAGTCGGGGACAAGGGAGGAGATACACTCTTATATTGTTGGGCCCCCATCATTACATAGATCGAGGCTCATGGTCTGTAAGTATGCATGGGGGCGATATTCTTGGGACTACCTACCATGATTTATACAGAGTAGTCATATTTAGGGATAATATTTGAGCCACCCCACTCTTGTTATGAGTTGGGTTTATGAGTGTTTCATCCCCTATGGGGGGGTACTAGTATCAGACCCAAGGGTTGTTCGGGCAACTAGATGGATAGGTATGTCAGTGCTCTAGACACCACATTAGTTAGTGGCTTCCTTGACTACGAAAGACATGACTGCCACACCCTACCAGACATGGAAAGGATATGGGGTGAGGAGGTTATGACATGGTGGCTTGCTCTTCCACGAGTCAGCTAGTTGATAGAGATGGGAGATTAGAGACTCACCCATTTGATCGGGTACCTCAGCAATTCGGCCTTCCATACCTTGTCATGCCTCCCCCAGTGGAGCCTATTTATATAACTATTTGGGAGGCTTAGAGGGGTTTGAGAGGGGATCCTGACTAGATAGTGGTTACTCCTGGTGTGCTGCTGTTGTAGTTAGATGGGTGGTCTTGCTCGCCAAGTTGGTGCCCCTCAAGCACCCTTACTTTAGATTGCGGCCACTCCTTCTCATAGTGGGGAGGATGATGAGCCGATTGAGTTGGACTCGACTCTACAGAGGATACGAGAGATAATATGGAGGGGGAGTCTTTTGGAGAGGAGGTCAGGAGGATGATGAGGAGGCAGCCCCTTTGGAGGGAGAGGAGAGCGACCCTGAGTGGCATGACACTCAGGAGATCCTCAAAGTAGCATGAGGAGGTAGAGAGAGAGAGAGAGACTAGTCTCAGAGGAGACATTAGGAGAGGATGATGAGTTTGTGATTGGACAACGTCATGCCTCCGGATTCGATGAGGCCCCAGTAATCCCATCACACTTGCATTAGCCACAGCCACGATCCCACATGGATTCCCGAGAGACCCGAGTATGTTTGATACTCCTTTCTTGATTTTGTCTATTGATTTTTATATGCTTAGCTTAAAATTATCCTTTTTATTTGTGTTCTATGATTTTCTAGCTCATTATATCTCTCTTTTTTTGTTCTTTTATGTAGCGTCTGCACATGAGTGGTGATAACTCATTCATCGGGTGTGCATGGAGACCCTATTGATCCCCTCGGGAAGACCTTGACTGAGTTGACTATGGATTCAGGACAACCCTTAGCCGCCGGCTGACATACCGATGTGTTCACTCCTATTTGGAAGGTGGCAGAGATAGTGACCTCCCTTCATACCCAAGTAGCAGGATACAAGAATGCTAAGCACCTCATGAGATGGAGCCACTCTCACGGTGAGGCTATGAGTAATGGGTGCCACCACGATCACTCACACCATTCAGTCCATTCTCAAATCACACGTCGCAGCTAATAGCAGGAGCCCTAGATGCATGGTCATGCACCATCCGAGGGATCCCACATGGATTGACAGGCCATTGGGTCCTTATTATTTTGAGACCATTTTTTCTCATATGATTATTTTTTTGTATCTTTTAGGCTCATTGTGATCATTTTGACCATGCCTAGTGCATGATGACATTGTATACAAACTTGATCTACTAGGATATATACAAACTCTATTTTTGGTTTGGTGTTCCATTGTATATGAGTTGACACTTTTTGGCTTATCTCATGTGTGTACTCTAGATGTTTAGAATTTCCACTTTTCAATGCTTTTAGAATGTATGCAATGGATATGAATGATAATAGAATGATTTATTTTCTTTGTATTTTATGATGTTGATATATGATGATGCAAACACAATGTGATGTTTAAACTTAGTTTCTTTAGCAATCTTCGGTACTTCATATGGTCTTGACAAAATGTATGACAAAATGATATGATAAATAGATGTACTTGTCCCACTCCTAACCCCACACAACTAGTAAGATGCGAGGGCTCAACACCAAGAGTTAGAAAGGGCACAAGTTATGAAAAATTGTTGAATGGTAATGATGAGAGAAAGACAGAGGTTTGGCAGAACCAAATTGAGACACTATAACCTTACCTACTCAAGCTACTTCATAGTTTAGAATGTGAATTGATTTACATATTATCTATACTTGGATCTAAATGGCCACTTGGTTGAAAAATCTGGTTTTGGGGTTTTAAACTCTCTTGGAATTTTGGACATCTAACTCACTTTGTTTTTGACTTATGATTTCACAATATTTGACTAGTTTGTTTCTAACTTTCAAGTTTATCAAAGAGACCCCTACGCCTTGCCCCATGCTACCAGTAGGAAGCATGGGCTCATCACCATGGATAAGGTATAGATGAGTAAGGGAATTTCCCTCCTTTCCCAACCCTACATCACTAGTAAGAGATGCATGCTCAACACCGAAGGTTGGTAGGGAAAAGAAATGTGTAAAATAAAATTTTCTATGGATTTATATTTGACTTACTTATTTGGAAAAAATGTTTAGAATGCTCTTATTTCCAAGGAGATGTATATGGGATAGATGGGACACCATAAAGCTTCTAGAATAGATCATGGGAAAAGACACCTAACCTAGAAAGAGACCAAAAGTAGAACCAAGTATGTAGGCCTTGGTATGGTTACCGTCAAAACTTTGTCTTATCTTTTTAGATTGATAAATGATTCATAAATAATTGATGACACTATGAAGGTTTGAAGAGACATGATTTGAATGTTTTGTCAATGTTTTCAGAAGTTTTAGGAATTTCTATAAGAATAAGTTCCTTGATGATAACTTTTAACAAAATGAATAGATAGATGAAAATGCAATGCAGATGCAATAATGTACATATGAAAATGATGATGGATCATGCGTAGTATCTCTTTAGGTGAAGAGATTTTATGGATTCACTAAACTCCTCACCTTCTAGTGTACACAAGTGAAATGCCCCATTTTTTAGTCTTCTACTACTCAATACAAACCTAACCACCTACGTCTGAATTTCCTTCCCTCACCGATATTTTTGTCTATCTAGATATTGAGTCTTAATACCAAATATCCTTCATATATCTCACATTCGTAAACCTTCTTATTGTATTGTCAGCCATCCAGTTAGCGTAAATGATGTGCCATTTTGGCATTCAGATCTAGCCTCATCGAGACTTTCTAATTGGGAGAGTCATGCTTCTCGATAACCCTCCTCCCCTAAGATCCCATGTAGTGAAATACGAGACTAGGTATTTCGACTTCAAGTGGTAGAACTACCTCAACACTAAACACTAAAGAAAAGGGGTTTCCCCATTGGGCGTTCTAACCGATGTTTGGTAGGCCCACAAGGCCGGAAAAATCTTTAGGTGCCAATCTCATTTATTCTCCTTAACGGTTTTGAGAAGGATGGCCTTTAACGTCTTATTTGTAGCCTCAGCTTGTCCATTAGCCTGAGGATAGTAGAGAGAAGCCGTGTGATGACTTATCTTGAAATTTGTACACAACTCACACACCTCGTCATTTTTGAAAGACATGTCATTATCATAAATAATGACTTGTGGCACCCCATACCTACAAATGATTTGGTTTAAGATGAACTTAGCAATTATAGATCCATGTATGGTGGTAAGAGGCATGGCTTCTACCACTTGGTAAAGTATTATGTGGCTATGATTATGAAGTTATGGCCATCCATTGATGAGGAGAGAATTTCCTATCAAATCCAAGCCCCACATGGAAAAGGGCCATGGGTTTGTGATTGGTTGTAAAGCTTGTGCCGGTATGTGGATCTCGTGGAGAACTCTTGAAATTTATGACATCTACACACAAACTCTACTGCGTCATGTTCTAGAGTGGGCCAGAAGTAGCCCATCTGATGTATTTTCGAGCAGTGGCATGGCCACCAAAGTGACCTCCACATACCCCGCTATGTGATTCGTAAAGAATATTTTCTGATTCCTCTACATCAACACATCTCAACAACATTCCATCAAAGGCTCTGTGGTAGAGCACTTGTTCCAAAATAATGTACTTAGTGGCGATGATGCGTAACCACCTCCTTTGTTGTGATGTTTCCCCTCTGGGGTATGTATGATCCATAATGAAGTTGACAATGTCGGTGTACCAAGGACATGCGGAGATTGGGGCCTAGTTTTGACAAAGTACACACACTCATCGGGAAAGTCTAAATCTACTAAATCACCTCCATCCAATGGATTGTTGGCCAACCAGTCCGCAATGATTTTCCCTTAATGGATTTCTGATTTACAAATGTTAGTTCAAACTCACCCATTAATGTTATGAAATGCCTTACCTTTTTAGACAAGGATCCTTGCATGAGGAATGTTCTGCAAGTGGTATGTCTTAACAATAACCCTTGTTTCTTGATTGAGCATATAATTCCTTAAATGCTTTGTTGTAAAAACTATGGAAAGGCATTCCTTTTATGCCTGTGTGTAAGCGTGTCTCATAATCAAGTAATGTCTGACTAATGAAGTAAACCACACATTCCCATTTATCATCATCCTCTTGAGCCAACATGTAGACTAGAAAAACATCATAGCTCGTGAATACAAGATCAAAGGGAGATCTGATCTAGGTGACATTAGCATGGGAGGAGACAACAAGAATCGTTTAACTACCTCGAAGGCCTTGTTGCATTCCTCCATCTAATCAATGCTATAATCCTTTTTCAACAAATTATTGATTGGATGAATAACAAAGGTCAAGTCAAGGATGAACCTTCGGATTGCACCAAGTTTCCCAAGAAAATATCTAATACCAAACTCATCTGATGGTGGAACCATTTCTAATACAACTGGATTTTGGTTGGGTCAACATCAATCCCTCGTGAAGATATAATGTAACCTAGAAGCTTGCCTCCTATTATGCCAAAAACACATTTCTTTGGATTTAATGTGACGTTATACTCAATTAAGCATGAAAGAATGATGCAAAGCACCTCTGGGTGATCGCAGCTTCCTGCCTTGGCCAATAGGTCATCTACGTAGGATTCCACAATCTTATGAATAAGATCATGGAATATGTATGTCATTTCTCATTGGTATGTAGTGCCAACATTCTTAAGACCAAATGGCATGACAACATAATAGTAGGTTCCCCAAGGAGTTATAAACGTAGTTTTATCTTGATCCTCTTTAGATATTTTGATTTGATTATATCCCAAAAACCCATCCATGAGAGACAAAAATTCAAATCTAGTTGTTGTGTCAATGATAACATCAATGGATGGTAATGGGAAATCATCTTTGGGAATTTGTTAATGTCCCAAAAGTCTATGCAAATATAGATCTTTCCATTATTTTTTAGATGGGACGATATTAGATACCCATTGTGAATAATCGACTAGCTTGATGAATCCCACCTAGAGAAGTTTCATTACTTCTTCTTTCACCATGAGGGCCACTTTTGGCTTCATGGGTCTCAACTTCTGCTTAATTGGTTTAGCATCTAGTTTGGTGATGAGATTGTGAACTATGATGTGTGGTGTAATCCCCATCATTTCCTTATAGCTAAATGCAAGGATTTTTGATGTTCCTTGAGGATTTGGGTATGTATTTCCACTTCCTCTAGAGTTAAGGAGGACCCCAGTTTTAAGATCTTTGGTTCCTCCTCCATTTTGATGTTTATATCAATTGTTCCTTCAATTAAGGAGGCATTGCCTTCCTCGAATTCCGTGGGGCTAGAGGCAACTCCAAGTCCCCTTCTTCTTCTACCTCATAAATCTCAAGATCCTTTCCCGGAGAGGACTCAATCATGGGATTCCCAAAATAAGAAGAGGAATGCGGGGATTAAGGAAAGGTCTATCTCATGATAGGTAAGATGTAGTTCTACCAAAGTGTTTAAATAACTTAAAGTTAATTCATCACTATTAACATGCTCTGAACTATCGAGATGACTCTCGGTTTCTACGTATGTCAACATTGGGGTCATTGGTGCTTTACGAATCAAGGGTTTGGTGTGAACTGAAACCATGAAGTTGGTATCTTCCAAGTCACTACTTGGGGTAAAATGTGAAGTGAAGTTGCTATAGATTCTACAAGAAGGTTCTTTCATGGAACTACTTCAATTGAGATGAAATCAAACCTTTTTCATACCTAGCACTGTTATTTTGTAGAGTTTAGGTGTTCATCCCTAGTCTCATATACCTCAGATATCTGATTTGTGACCAATTGTGAGTCACCCAACACCCTAATATTGAGGATGCCCATTCTCTTAGCTATAATGAGACCTAATAGGAGAGCCTCATATTCAGCCCCATTATTTGTGCATTTAAAATTCAACTTGAAAGAAAAGGTAGAATCCTTCCTTCAGGCAAAGTAAGGATCATGCCTGCCCCAGTGCCAAAGCGACACTTGGCTCCATCAAAATGGAGAGTCCAACAACTACTCAAAAAGATGGACATTGAGTCATCCTTTATACCTTCCCCCTTTACCTTGGTTACCTCAACCATGCAAACCTCATTTGTTGGAAGGGAAATGAGTCCCAAGGCATGTCCCATACCCATGGAATCAAAGGGGAGAAGGATAGGAAAATCCTTCTCTAATAGCTCGACAATATTTGTTGTGGTTCCTAGCGATATTGTCTCTACAATAACATTTTCATCCTTGACCACCGAAATACCCTCGATCAAACCCATGACTTCTAACTCCGTTGTAGGAACTAGTTTTTCTTTAGTACCGTGCTTGTGGGTTTGTTTAACTGATTCATGGGAAGCTCAAATTCAAAGTGAACCCCTAGCCTTTTCTTTAAGTTGGCCAAATGTATATCAAAGGGTTTTTGATCACCTTGTGCCACAAATACTTTCCCTAAATGCAAGAATTTGACCTCCTGGAATAGAGTAGAGGGATTGCCTTCATGCAGTGGATCCAAGGATGGCCAAGGATCATATTATAGTTGGTTTCCCAGTCTATAATATAAAACTCAGTGAGTACCATCTTGGGCCCGAGAGTAACCAGTAATACTATGGTTTTGATCAAGGTTTCCTTGAGGCTATCATAGCCCCTCAGTGTGTTTCACGTCAAGGAGAAATTGGTCTCCCCATACCCTAACTTCTAAAGAAAAGAGAAGGGGACTATGTTAACTACTTCCCCATCATCGATCATTACATGTTTTACATAGTTATTGTAAATCCAAACTTGCAGAAACAAAGTCGGGTCACCCCTATGAGTTATCTCAACATCCATGGGCATCTTACTGATGTCAAACATGAACCCAATATCTCTCTTAGGATGCTATCCTAGAGGAATAACGTCAAAGTCTATGTGATTTATCTGTGCCTCTAGTGGAGGGGTAACATTAATCAAATGGCCAAGACCTAGCACTTCTAATAGAGTGGCTCGATGAGCAGGGGAATTCTTCAGTAGATCCAAGAAGGAAATGTGTGAAAAGGTCTTGGTTAAATCATTGATTAGATCATAAGCCCCTATTGGCTTGCTTAGTGCATCATGAGCATTTTCTGACATAACCGATAAATCGGGATTGGTTGTGAAAGAATAATCCTTGGTTCTTGTAGTAGCGTTAATTTGGGGTTCGACATCTAACTCTACCAATCCCACGATCTTTTTTTCTAGCGACCATCCAAAGGAGGTGCCACCTATGGGTTTGACAAAGTTGAGGCTTCATGATCATGAGTCCCTATTACAATACCTTTATTCAAACCATTGGGATCTAATCTACCATCCTTTGGACGTGTGGGGAGAGGATCGTTGAAGATCCCTAATGGTGTGTTCTGTGGAGACACTGGTCCCATGTAGGCATTTTGAGTGGGTGCAGTTGGGTTTGCCAAAAACATGTCAACAAATAACTATCTTTGGTCTTCTAGAAAATGCTACAAAAACTTATTACAATCATGGAAAGTTCTTGCATCATGCCCGAACCATATGGAAACCGTGCAATATAGATCAGGATCATAATCCGTGGCCTTTGATTTGTTCCTTGTTGTGGCCAAAAATTACAGCTTCTTTTTGTTGTTGATTGTTATGGTTAAAATTTTGAAACCCTTGCCCTTGGTTCTGGAATTGGTTGGGGTATTGAATAGGGCTTGGGGTCGGCATTTGCCTCTATTGCTGAGGTTGTTGTTGTTGTTGAGGGATGATTAAAATCCACAACATTTACCGAGGGTGAGAAATTGTTGTTTCTCTGATTATTGCCATTATTTTTGTTATTTGTAACACTTGTGTTAGTAGGATTAACCACATTAGGATTTTTGGGCTGGTCAGTCACACCGTCGGTCGTGATTCCACAATTCTTATTAAGGATCTTTGGTCCTTGATTGTTGTTCATGTTGTTGGAGTAACCAAGATTATTTTGAGCAGGAGTGACTAACTTCCCATTTGCCCCATAGGTCTTACGACCACTGTCAATGGCCACTTGGTCAATTTAAAGAGCGCCTTCTAGTACTTCCTCATAGCTCCTGAGTGGGAACTTTTGAACCTCTTCCTTTGTCTCTCTATTGAGAGAGTGGAGGAATAAATCACAAAGTTCCATTTGATCCATGTTTGGAGCACTTTTAGAGGAAGAGAACTTGTCACCACCTTTGAATGAAGTGGGCTGCAGATTCCTTATGTTCTTGTTTGATGTGTAAAAATTCTCTAATCCATGTTCTTAGTAGCTTATTCATATCAAAATCCTTAATGAACTCTGACACGATTTATTTAAAAGAGTGTATGAGGCCTCGGTATTCTATAATACCAGTCGAGAGTAATTCCTTCTAACGTCTTAGGGAAGATTTTTACAACAACTGCATCCCATGGGAGTAACTCTCGAATGGTTGTTGTGTAGGATTTGATATGAGCATTTGGGTCGCCTTCCCCTTTATACTTTGGAAGATCGGAAATTGCTTGGGAGCATGATTGTCTAGATGGAAAAGTCCAGAGGCTCCTTTAGGTACTCGAATAGGTTCCCATTGCATACATTTCAACCATTGAAGGTCCTTGTTGGGGAAGTAAAGGTTGCATTGGTTGCTGAAGTGGCATGGCATAGGCATTTGTCGGGGCATATGGAATTCCCTGTGGATAACCATAAGGGCCTAGATAGGTGTATGTATCTCCTTGTGGCATCTTAGAGTACATGTGCATATAGGGGGTTGGCCACTTTGATACGGAGCTTGAAGGTGTGAAGCAAGCGACGTTGCATTTCTGGATGGTATAGCATTTGAGAACACATTTCTGGCTGGAACTGTTGTAGGTATCCATATGTGGCTTGAGGAGGCATACCCAAGGTACCCATCCTAGTTAATAAATCCCTCAAGGTTGGAGTATTCATGTAGACTAGAGGATTTTGTGCAGTAGGTATTTTCCCATAGTTATGTGGGTAGGATGGAGTTTGCTCTTGCCCTGCATATGAATTCTACATTTTTGGGTAAGCTCTAACTCTTTGACCTTGTCTACCAAATCTGAAATGACATCGCCCATTGACGGGGTGGTGCCTTTCTTAGGTACATTTTGTTGAA
>CM031241.1:3283443-3353490 GCA_018340775.1 Taxus wallichiana var. yunnanensis | reverse complement strand
CACTATATCATCCACATTATAATTCTTTTCACAAGCCACAAAACAATTCACATGTGAACTCTTCATAAAATCCACAAGAAGGAGAGAGAATACTCCCATACCCAACATATCAACATGATCACAAACACGCACAATGTGACATACACATCATGTGCATTCACAAAAACATAATTACGACATGGATCACATCATGTTTAAAGCACATTACTCTTCCAATATCTACCACCATCATGCAACATCATCATCATTATTAGTATCATCATGTAACACCACCACCACCATGTAACATCATCATATAACACCTATCCGGCCCATAGGTTCAAGAGCATGAACCTATGCTCGATACCAAGTGTAATACAAACCCAAATATATTCACACACATGAACAACACCGAAATACAGGATAACCTTTTTTTTTTGACTTGCTTGACCGACATAACATGACCATGAACATGTCGTGACCAAGGATACAACTAACACTGTGAACAAATTAATACAAGCATGGACCTAAAGGCAAACACGAAACATTCACACCTTTCAAGGACAATTTACTATTCACTTGTGAAAGGACATGGCAAAAGACCAACCACATTACATAGTTATAGCTGAAGACATCCCACTATGAAAATCTTCTTAAGATTACTGATTTACTAGAGCCATCTTACAATTCTTAGCTTACGTTCTAGAAGGTTCATGATTTGTTTCATACCATTCTTCTTATAGGATTAAGTTTCTTTTCTTTTATATAACTTGAGGACTATCCTAGGATCACCTATAATATGAAAATTCCTTGATTAATTTGTTTACAAAACCAGGAGGTAAGCAATTCCACAAGGCTATCTATCTAAACCCCCACTACTGAAACTCGTTTCATACCCACATTGCATAAGGAGGCAAGCGTAAGATCAAAAGGAGAGGAGTATCGTTAAGGTTCAGAACCCTAATCATCTTTGATCAAGAATTAAAAATTTATCATAGCTTAGACAAGGACTACAAGGTACCATGGTAATGGTTAGAGAGAAGATAAATTTATTTTATTATGATCTATTTAGTTATTAACCGGTCTTTTAATGAGTCTTAAGAGTTCAATTGAATTTTGGTAAAAGCTTCATTTAGAAATCATCTTGATTAAGTTCGTCGGGGGATACACAGGGGTTCCCAACATGGAAGCATTATACTTAATGTGTTTTTATTCAAACTCCTGTACTAGATAAGATCTACTGATATCCCCAAAAGCCAACAGTGATATTACTTTTAAAATTAATTAACGTTTCCCAACAAGAGGACAATGTTTAATCCATAGCTTAAGGTTAGCAATGGTAGGTATTTTTTTTTTTACATTGTTAGATAAACACTTTCTTTCCAATTAAAGACTCTTAATTTTATCAACCAAATACAACTTCATTATTATCTTCTTTATTTATTCATCTATGTATTCCTCTTCTTTTATCTTTGATTATCTTTAGAAAAAAAGGGTTTCAACCCACTAAAATATGCCTAGAATAACATTGATACTAGTACCATGGAGGGTTACTAAATCAATAAGCATTATGACCTGAAAGAAGAAATTATCGTTATTTAACAAGAACGCAAACCACGGTTATAACATTTCCATTCAACATGGCACATGAACCAAAGGAGTCAAGAGATTGGATTTCACTTGGGTCAAGAACAAAGAAGGTAACAAAATAAGCCAAGCCATGCTTTACAAAATTTCCATGATGTAAATGATATCACCAAAATAATACTCATAACAAGGTCAAGATTGAATATTATTTCTCACAAAGGTAATTTACCGTTAACCTACGAAAGGACAAGACAACATCATCACTAAATTTCAAGAAACAACCCAAGGCAAGAGGTTTTCTAAACTCCTTTATGCAAGCACTATTACAAAATTTACCTCACATTGGACATTTTACAAGGAACTTCACAAATTGCACTGATGAAACCTTTACAACTCTTTCCTTTAATCTACTCGCATAATCCATCTCGCACAATACTAGCACAATCGGTTCGAGGCCGAGCATGTTAAGGCTACTCATCATTGCACAAGAAGCTAACATTTAACAATATCAAGAAAGGAAAGTTCTAATTAAAAAATGGATTAAAACACAACCCACAACTCCAAAATTATTCACATGAGAAAGAAATATAAACCATCCAACAAGGAGAAAGTCAAAATACCAAAGTAAGAACAAAATCACATAAATCAAGGCAAGACCTTATGGGTTAGGAACAAGAAGGTCAAGAGTGTTGATATCTCCTTCATGTAATCCTATGGATTACGTGATTGGAATCGAAAACTTACTCCATCCAACTAAAGAGGTCCAAGAGAAGACAAAACATACTAATTATGATCGTAGGCGTGAAACAAAACGACGTTATCCAAATCTCCTGGGGGAGGCTTCATAGTAGATAATTAGGGTTCGACGCCTTTAAAGGAAAAACAACTATAGTTTCAGTTTTAACCAAGGAGTTTTACCACTACTTCTTATAGGATTTCTTAATGTAGTACTAGCTAACAATACAAAACCACTCTTCCAAAGCGTCTAGTGAGAGACACAAAAGGGCCATTATTCTACCAACAAACCTTATCCTAAACGTTAACTTCTCTACATAATATAAGGAGGCTAAACCCAAAAGTTATTAATAATTTTTATATATTTCCGACAATGTCAATAAGTATTAAAATAAAAATTGATTTCCTTAACAAGGCCACAAAATGGGACCTTTTAGTAACCAAGTTTGAAGTATAAGATATTCGAGTTCGAAAACAAAGGATTCGATACACGCAGTGAGGGTAAAACACCAACGATGCCCCAGCACTCAAAAGACCTCACCACGAGTGCAAGCACAAAAATAAGAACCAACACACATATTCATCGTGAAGGTTATGCATGGTGCAAGGTACAGTCAGGCCTAGAAGTTCTATGAGCTCCTTGCCAATGGTATAGAAGATGGAAATTTTACCCGATCCATGTGGGCTTATCAGGGAAAAGTCTAGCAAATATCAAACAGATGAATATAATAGCCACCTATTATATTATCACTGTAATCAGCTGTCATCTAACAGGAACGAGTTCACGAGTCCAATACCATGGATTCACCTACAACTTTTGTTTCAGTCCAGCTATTAATAGCTTGCTCGTGACCCCTAGTAAAATTTGTAGAGATTTCATTCAATAAAACTTACAATGTTTCCCCCTTACTTTAATCACACAAGAGTTTGAACCAGGAAGAAGGTAAAGTAATTCTCTCAACACGTAGAGGCCAAAATAGATGTCAGGTTATTCATCCTCTAGAACTGGGTACAACAGTCAACCATGTACGCCCTAAAAAAACCCTAATGCCATTTTCTATTTAAACAAAAGGAAGGAATGCCCACAGGCTTAAACAAGTTTTAGAACACAATGGCATTATTAATGTACCTTTCAAAAAACAGAGAGACCTAATCAAGAAATACGTATTTAATCAACTAACTAGAGATATGAAGGCTTAACCTTCCATATAGTAAGCCTTCAATTATAAATACCACCACAGAATTCTTTTAAAAGAGAGTCATATAAGCAAACGAAACTCTAAAATGTTTCCTTCCCTATGAACTAGATTGCATCGCTTAATATTAGATAGCCCATTTAAACAAATATGAAATAGAGTAAGCTATAAGATAGGAAAGAACATTTCAAGAAAAAAACAAATGAAATTGAACGAGATTTAAAGGAACAACCAACACAATCAGAAGCAATATAAAACAACCACGAAAACATTTGTCTAAAGGCGTTATTCAATAGGAAAGAAAATTTATTTCAAGATACTCGAAAGAAGGTAGAAAACTATTACAAGGAGTAGATTTAACATGCCTGTTTTAAACGTTATATCTCATGGCCACGCACGTGCAGTCCCCTTCTCCCCGCAGTCCCAAAATTAATTCTCCACCAAACTCACGCTTCTCACCCACACGGTGTCCCAAATACCACGCAAAAGAAACAATAACCATTCCGGTAAACTGCATAGACACAGAAAAGGTTTTTGAGTTTGGCCTCACACCTGCCAATTCCATTTCTCGAAAAAACATCAGCGCCTCCTCAAAGTGCCCATTCTGTGTGAATCCCGCAATCATTGCATTCCATGAAACCAAGTTTGGTCGAGGCATTTCCTGGAAGAGTTTACGAGCTTCATCAACAAACCCATTCTGAGAAAATTCCGCAAGCATGGCATTCCATGAAACCACATCTCTTTGAGGCATTTCCTGAAAAAGCTTGAGGGCTTTATCAACAAACCCCTTTTGTACGAAACCTGTTATCATCGCATTCCACGACACAACATTTGATTGAGGCATTTTCTTAAACAGCTGCAAAGCTTCATCGACATATCCATTCTGTGTAAACCCTGCAATCATTGTGTTCCACGATACCACGTCTCGATGAGGCATTCACTCAAGGATCTGCGCATAGGCCTCACTTAACGAGCCCATTCATCAGGTGTATATCCTGCAAACGCTTGTCCAGAAACAACATCTCGGTTTAGGTATTTCGCGAGACAGCTTGCTGCGCTTTTCCCATATTGCCACATTTTGCATACATGTCAACAAGGTATACGTGCCAATTTGGAACATCTGAAATAACGCTGGAAAAAAAACAACCGATCGGGCTTCAACATCTTGAATTTGGTGGAAGATTACTTGAGCACCTCTTCATTAGGTTCATGCCTCTTGTATAAGCCACAATCATCGTGAGTCCATGAGCATACATCTCATTCAGACATTTTGTCAAACACTTTCCGAGCATCCGCACTTGACATACATGTTTATCAACGTATTTTCCACGAGCTGTCTTTTATAATACCCTTCGAGTCATGTGAGCATGGATTCATTTGCCATGTAATAATTCCTTTTGTGAATGCAAACCTTCAAGAGAGAAACATATGTAGTAGAATCTATTTTACTTATGCTCTAGATATGTAAAATATTGAGGGTTTCTTTCAGAGAGCCTATTGTGACAGAGTCCTCTCATATTAATATTGGGTTGTGTTTTAGATGCGGTGGAAAATTTAAAATCAAGTTTATGTGGAAATCGACCATGCTCAAGTTGAAAGAGATTGCAGCTTTCCAAAATTGTTCAATGTCTTCATGCTTTAGCCGATCAAATTCAAACTTAACCTCTTCCTTTATCTGGATCTAACTTTTAAATAGCGATCTTCAACCCAAAAACAAAACACAACACACCATTGGATTCTATAAATAATTCAAATTGCATGTAGAATCGTAAGTCTAAATTAATTTTTATCCGTGACTGAACATTGTAACGTTTGTTGAAAGGAGCACTCTCACCGTCACATCGTCGATTTTGGCAGGAATATCTTGAAGGAGAATCTTGAATTTGAGGATGCAAAATAAGCCGAACAAATAACAACGGTTGGACCACCTGCTTGTTGAGCGCTCAAAAAGGCTTGTATTACGGTTGCAAGATTTTGCAATAACCGATCACGACTATGGTGGTCGCGGCAACTAGAACATCGTGATCAACACCAACGGTTCCTTGGGATCTCAGAATCGACCCAAACAATCACACACAAACAACACAAAGTGAAATACAGATAAATTTTTTTTTGACTTGCTTGACACATAACTCTTGTGACGCAACATGTCATCACCAAGGATACAACTAACACCGTGAACAACTTGATACAAGGATGGCCATAAAGGTAGCACGGAAACATTCACACCTATCAAGGACAATTTATTTTTCTTTTTGACAAGACAACATGGAAGTCCAACCACATGACACACTCACAGCTAGGGCAAGCCACAGTAAGAAATGATTAGTGGTTATTTATTTTGATAAGACACCCTTTAACTCATGACAGATTTAAGGATTCAATATATGATTCGCATAAAACATCTTACCAACTGAGTTATGTTCTTATACACCGTATGTAGTTCACTTAAACTCTTCTCCTTTATAAAAATTATTTGTTTTATATATTTATTTGTTAAAGATGGTAATTTAATTCCACAGGCCATCTACTCACACTTACATTACTAGAACTTGTTCATGCCCTTATGACAACATCGGTTCACGTTCAACAAACTTAAGAGAAAATTACAAGGTACCTTGGATAAAGTTAAAGGAAGAGGGTCAAATGCGTTCACCCTTAAGACGCCATTAGCTCTTACCGAGGCTTCACCGAAAGGGCTTATCAAGAGGAAGCTACGTAGTGTTTACTAGTTCAGTTAGGGATAACACTTTATATAAAATCACTTTGCAATGATAGTCTCACTCTTGATTACTTAAGGTATTGTTTGTTTTCGAGTGGATCTCCTCTACAACAGATTTATTTGAATAAAACTTTTAGGTAACTTCCAGTAAGGAAGAGCCACCCCATTAAAACTTACATATAACCCATCAATACAAATTCTTAGAAAATTTAATTTAACACTTAATTCTCAAGATCAAAGTTTTACAATGTTTATGCCAAGAAATGATTGAATAACATTTTTCACTAAGAAGAGTTACTAGCCAAATTACAAAAAGACAAACTACTACTTCACGTAATTCTCCAAACAATTCCGTGCAAGAGGTCATATAAACTCTCTTTACAAACAATGCTACACAATTTACAATGCATTGGACATTTTTACAAGGAACTTCATAAATGGTACATGATGAAACTTTTACACTCTTTTCTTCTAGTCTACTCGCATAATCCATCTCGCACAAATATTAACTAGAGTCGATCGCTTAGAACTCAAAGATGTTAAGACTACCTATCATTATGATGAAGCTAACATTTTATAATATCATGAAAGTAAAATTCTAAACTCAAGAATGGATCAAATCAATATGTTTCACAAGATGAAGAGATTTATACCAGCCAACAAGGAGGAATCCCAATATTCAAGTGAGAGAGATATTCCAAAGACAAACAAGGTGAGACCTTATTGGTGAAGACAACCAGGCTGAGAGTATTGAGATTTCAGTCATGTAATCCTATGGGTTACGTGATTGAAATCTAACACCCAAACATCATTCTAATATTATTAACCAAAAGGATAAAGATCAGTCAAATGACTTAACATATTCAAAATTGTCAAGTTAACAAGGCCGCATTAACGCACATCCATGTTTTAAGAGGAATATAGGCCCCAACCATATATGAACACAAATCAGTCAAAGATTAAAGTTAACTTCACTCGGCTGAATAAACCAACATACATATAATACTCACAACACTATAACTAAATCTGAAGATTCAATATACCAAGCAATTCTCACCGAACCTAATTATTTTTCATCAAGAAGTTAAATAAATTAGATTCTATCCAACTAAAATTTCATACAACAACTATAGTTGGATTACACGGCAAGGATCAAGAAGAAGTCTTTTCACTAAAGGTTGTTATTATCTTACATCACATAATCGTAATAAACCGTAATCCACCCTCGTATGATCATTTTAAGAGATTAAGGGCTTAGCTCACTAAAGTATGTAACTCGAGTCGATTCCTACCCTTTCCATTATTATACAAGTCTAACCTAATTCAAAGCAAGGTAAACATTCTATTTTCATACATGCCTCACCAACACTTACTCTGTAAAGTCCCTACCCGAATTATCAAGGTTTGCTTAAAGCTACAAAATGGATTTAATAGAAACCCATTTCATTCGATACTTAATTTTAAACAAGCAAGGGATAGTCTGTTGAAAATATAAGTGAATCGACACAAGATCCTCTACCGTGACCCAACTCGAGTCACCAATCACAAGGTTAACAAATGCTGAAGGGGAAAATACAAAGCAAAATACTCTTCCTACGAACTATGCCTTTTTCTTCCGTCTCTAAAACAACATATGAATAGCTCGGTATACCCATCTATCTCACGACAGTCCTACTCAACCTATCCTCATAGTCGCTCCAAAGAAAACATCTGCACTACTGCACTGCTTTCACAAGGAAGATAATTTACATAGAATGTCTATAACATCATACACTTTACCAAGAAAGAGAAAACTCTACAATTTTAATTTCGCTTTCACTATTACGTCCATTTAGAATAAAAGCATTATCATGCAGTCATAAAGTAACCTAGCCAATTTTTATTTTTTTTAAAAAACTGGAATTAGAATTGTAATCGGTTTGAGATAGCTTTTCATAAATTACCATTATTGATCGGACAATCATAAAACTAATATCATAAACAAAGGTTAAGTTTTTATCAAGCTTACCTAGTTCATTCATTTTGTCCATTATGAAATAATTTTATGCTACAAAATACCATTTTCAAGCCGAGAGCAATTAATTGAGGAGAAAGGAAAATCAAAAGCCCATTCTAAATGCCATAACAGATAAAAGAAAATAGAAGGACATTCAATTCATGACATAATAAAAGGGTAGCAGAAGATTGCAAGGGCAGGTTTAACATGCCTGGTTTAAAACGCCATCTCCATATGCATATGATTGTTTCAATGCCGCTACTTGCCCTTAACCCAAAGTGCTCTGAGCTCGAGCTAGCGCCACATTCACGCGGTGAAAAATAGCTACAACCCAACCCCATGATTTGAAGCTCGGACACAAGACATAAAGATTACATCACGCTCCTGGCTCTGGTAGGCATCTACCGTGATGATCAATAAACCTTTTCCTTCATTAGGTTGAGGATAGCATCAAACACTCGGTGCAAACGTTTCAGCTGCAGCCTGTAAGGCGTGATTAATCCGACAGAAACCTTTTTGCCTACCAAGTCAGGACTCGTTGAAGAAGCTCATATTATTGCAAAGCAAAAAGTGCTTCATAAATACTCTGATATGAAACAGATCCACCCCTATGAGATTCTCTTCCATGAGTTACATCGTACAACAAGTAAGATCTCAATAAAGACTCTTTGTAAATAAATTTCATCAGTCCATTGTAACACCCTCACCATCACGCTTCACCTTTCCTAGCAAGTTCAAGAGACAGGAATGTCAAAAGACAAGAACTATCTTTTGCACTTCTTCATCGAGCTAGGAGCATGTTTGAGGAATTAGAGCTCAATAGAGACTCATCAGCTTCTCTAACACTGACCCAAGTTTGAATTTAGAAGCGTGAACAACATTTACTTCCCATTATTGAGATATACCTGTCTTTAGTGTCTACCCGACTGTGATTCGAACTTCATGAAGATAATGTTGCCATTATGCAAGATTCCAGAGCTTTAGCATCTTCTTTAAGCTGTTATAGACTCAACTTTTACCTGGTTTCTTGAATAACTGATACAGACCTCATATCGGTTTTTTTTTTTTTTTTGTGTTTTGAAAAGGCTTTGAGCACATTGAGGATCTCCTTCATGTTTGATTATGCATAATGATGGAAGAGTAGCCTTACTCAAATAGTTCCATTCTTGTTTGATTAACCAATTTGTTGAAAACCTCAAAACATAAACTCTGCACAAAAAAAAAGACAACTCATACTGCTTGCTCAACCACTGAGAAAAGTATTCAACATCCTTACCACTGAACTTCGAAAGTTTAGTTCCTTTTGTGATTTCAAAATCCGGTGCAGCTTTGAAAGATTACTCAAGACCCTAAAATTGCCTTCAAGATTTGATCAAGCTTCTTCCATGTTAAATTCACCACCGACGGAAGTGAATTTCCAAAATGAAAAGGCAAGACAAAATGAACTAAAACTTTATCTCGTTTTCTACTACAGTTTGCAAGATTTTGCAACAATTGATCACGACCGTGGTCGCGTTCTGCAACCAAATCAACAGGATCAACACCAACGGCTCCCCTCGGGCTCGCCTCGCAACACCGCCGCACTTACTCTCCTGGAGGCCACCGATTTTCTGAGATTAGTTTACCTCTCGACCAGTAGCCGCCGTGATACAACGGAATACTTCCTCACGGCACTCCCAGGAGAAGTTCAGTTCTACGCCCATGGATTCTGCCTGTACAGCATGATTTTTGAGACCCACACCCACCCACGCAACATCAGGGCGATAGACCTTCATTTCACCATCAATGAATCCACTAACCGTAACACGCCGCTGCAAATGCTTTCGCGCCACCAAGGTTTCTTTGCGTGAGCAGGTCAAAATGAGGTGACAGGGAAAGAAAAAAAATGCCCAAGAAGAAAATGCGCCCAACACCCACCTGTACGCATTGAAGGAGAATCCAAAAAGAGATTATGGTGAAGAAAAATGACTCCACCGACTCCTCATGCAAGGACAGACATGACAGTCTAAAAAAATTTTGCAGGTTGGGTGGTTGGGAGGAGGCCAAGGTGGCAGTGGAGGCAGGTAGAAAAAAAGAATCCGATGCCCAGCTGGGCATTACAGATCGCCCCTGCGGCAAACAAGCCGCACTTAACTCTCCTGGAGGCCACCGATTTTCTCGAGATAAGTTTACTTCTCTACCCCAGTAATCTTTGATATAGCCAATTACTTCCTCACAAAGACTTTCTCAGGAGAATTTCGGTTGACGCTCCTAATACTGCCTCGCTGAAAGATGATTTTGAGAACCCACACCCACCCTCGCAACATCGGGCGATAGACCTTCATTTCACCATCAATGAATCCACTATCCATAACACGCTGAAGCAATTCATCTGTTGCAGCATTTGATGGAGCGCAAACAAGCATTCGTGGTTTGGGCAGAAAACAACAGGCATCCTATGAGAGACAGCAGGTTGTAAGTCAAAAGAAATAATAAATGGGGCATGTGCGGCCACCAACCAGGAAAAATTGAACACGCCAAGAAAGGATGCAGGGGTCTTTAATGCAATGGCAGGTAGGAGACAAACACAAGGAAGATCAAATAAAAATCTGATTCTCTTTGAAAGCTACGCGGCCAGCAGGGAGGAAGACATACGGTGGGTGGGTAGGAAAACAATTAGTTTCATTACTTCTCACCAACTATATGCCAAACAAGGCACTACAGACCATTAACTACAAATAGATTTACCAATCATCCAAGAATGGTCAAAGTCTTACAAAGCAAGTAGAACACGCGAGAGAAGAAGGGGGTTCCGCCCAACAAGAGTATACATAATGTCATCAACAAATTTTTATAACACTAAATATTTGCAAACCTCCACTACAATACTAATGTTTGGTTAATTTAAAATAAATTACCCATATCCCAAAACAACCATATTTTACTGCAACCTTGGTAACATACGGATCAACCGTCAGCACAAATAGATACAATTATAATTTCTAAGTGACATTATCAAAACAAAACCTTTCGCTATGAATCCATAAGATTATCAAATGAAAGTTGAGTTTTTCCCGAAGATTAATCACATTTAAGAACATTTCCATCACAAACTATTACGGTAATTACGTGCATAAAAACCGACCAATATTAATTAATAGTGTTAACATTACAAGGAGGAAATAATGCAAGTTAGGAAAAATAGAAGAACGCCATCAGCAATAATTCTGAGAGGGGATTAGACCAAACTATTCTAGTGTCAACGAGGTACTCGGATTCGCATAATGAAACCTCCACTTAGTTGATCCAAAAGCTAGTTATGATTCAAGTTGATAGGGATGGTCAAGGTACTTCTTGAGGATGGCCTTAAAAGCCTAGAAACAAGATGAAAGATAGTATAAGAGTCTAAACACGCGAGACGGAAAAACACATCAAGACACAAACCTTTTCGCTCTACTAGTTTTAATACCAAAACTCTAAGTCAAGTAGCCCACGCATTGCTCACACAATCCTACAACCAAAAGGAAGACATGTCCCCCAAAGTACACCAACTCTTACAAGTCCCCTACTAATTGTCTAAGAGGGTTTCCCCCAGTCTTATTGACTCTATCTACAATCAGACCCACTAAAAACACAACCTACACACGAAGATAACTCCCAAACAAATACATGTCGGCGTAACCTTGCTCCTCCTGGAGCGACCACTAGTTTAGAGCTGAATGCGAATATGTGCAATAATAGAGCAGTCCTTTGAGTCAAAATTTCAGAATAACTAGCGAGGGAGAAGAGTAGATACATGTTGCAGTTACCAATTTATTTATTTATAGGAAAAGAACAACTCTGGATGTGAGACAATTGTTTTTAAATCCATTTTTCTATTATAGACCAGACTCCTACATATCCAAACTTGTTTAGAAAATTCTCAAAGTAAGAATATGAGAAGCAATACGTCACATTATTAGTTCCTTTCAAGTGATATTTTTTTAATGGTACTCACGCTGAAACTTGAATATATATATATATATATATATATGATTGATGTGTAATTGTTAAGTTTTTTGAATACGTAACATTTTGATTTTGAGTTGCTGTTAATAATATAATTGTTAATTGCTGACTAATAAAATCACATTTAATATGATTTGTTTTTCCAGTGTTGTTTGGGTGTTCCATGATGAAATGTCTCATGCAAAGATAAATTGAAACCGGCACTCAACTTTTTATGGTAATGGCGGGGGCAATCATCTAAAGGATTCATTGTACCTCTTTAGGTTGTGTTGACATTGTAGTTTTAAGCTTGAGATAAATATTTCCTTCATCGCCTAAAATCTTCTTTTTTTAAGTTCGATTGTTTCATTTTGAAATGCAGGAACAACTTTAGCTCCAAACTTATTAATTTTAAATGCGTGAGCTCCATTCAGTCTTCATCGGCGTTTTTCCTGCCTAATTATAAATATTTTTGCTCTGACTCATTCTACTCCATTCTTCATAGATAGAAGAAAAACAAGATGGTGTCCACTGACTCTGCTCTGTACACCACAGTAGAAAAACCCTGTGCAAAGATAAACAGAGCTTATGCTTGCATATATTTTGTTGCAATTTTGGTTCTTATATGGTATCGGATTACCCATATTCCAAACGAATGTTATTTAACTTGGATAGTGGTATTTGGTGCAGAGCTAGGCTTTGCCTTCTGTTGGATATTAGACCAGGCATTCAGGTGGCGGCCAGTCTGTCGGGAAACTTTTCCAAAAAAACTTTCTGATAGGTAATTACGATTTATAGGACATGATTCAGTGAAAATTTCAGTGGTTGATATTCCTTAACACGAATATTTAGGTTTTTAAAATTTCCATTTGACTAATTTTGAAGTGTTCGGTCCCTTGAAACAAATAAATTATGTAGAACGTACAAGTCAATTTTATAGGCGTTTTGTGGAGGATGTGAAGTAACTTGTTTGAATATGGACAGGTTTGAAAAAGAGCTACCGCCAGTAGATATATTTATATGCACAGCAGATCCGACTAAAGAACCTCCTCTCAATACTGTAAACACTGTATTGTCCACTCTGGCTCATGATTATCCCGTACAGAAACTTTCCTGCTATGTATCAGATGATGGAGGATCTATACTCACCTTTTATGCCTTGTTCGAAGCTTCACGCTTCGCAAAGTTTTGGGTTCCCTTCTGCCACAAGTATTCCATCAAACAGAGATGCCCAGATGCATATTTCAATGATCGCGATGATTACCCACATAAGAATTTGAGCTTCGCAGTGGAATGGGAAAATCTCAAGGTTTGGTTATCTACCATTCTACGTCGAAGAATATCCTATGAAATAAATTCATATTGCCTTTTTTAAATTCAGTATTTGGTCCTTATCATCTTTTGTTGTTCGTTAGAATATGTACGAGGACATGAAATATTCCATAAATAGCACTGTGGAAAGGGGTACTGTCCCACAAGACAAGTGGAAAGATCACCAAGGCTTCAAAGAATGGAGCTCTGGAATTTCTTCACGAGATCATCACAGTATTGTTGAGGTCACCCATAATAAAAATGACGTTTCGGTTTTTCACAATACATTCTATATATTTCAATGCCAGTGATGAGTTGTGATTTTTTTCTATCTTCACTATAACTGTATGTAGATTTTGTTTGAGAAGGGTAAGGACAGTGACGTGGAGGGGCATGATTTGCCCAGTCTTGTATACGTGGCCCGTGAAAAGCGACCGCAACACCCGCACAATTTTAAGGCCGGAGCTCTTAACGTTCTGGTAATAATAATTATGCTTGTATCACATTTCATTAATAATCATGTCTGATTCATCTTGGCTGATTTTTTTATTTCACATGCTGATGATGGAACTCTGCACACAGATTTTCACATAAACTAATTACAGTCTCTTTTATCATACTAAAATTCTTGAAACCATGTTTTCAGATTAGAGTCTCAGCTGTAGTGAGCAATGCTCCATTCATTCTTACTCTTGACTGTGACATGTACGCCAACAACTGTGAAGCCCTGCGTGAAGCTATGTGTTTTTTCATGGATCCTCAGACTGATCACCAGCTCGGATTTGTGCAATTTCCCCAAAGGTTTCATAGCATTACCAAAAACGATCTCTATGCCAATCGTCTCAAGAGGAATTTCGATGTGAGTATCTGCAACTGGGTGTTTTCTTTGTTGATTCGAAACATCAATATGTAATTAACACACTGTATATATCGACATTTGCAGGTACAATTTGAAGGATTCGATGGAACAGGAGGACCACCATACGTGGGTACAGGCTGCGTTCACCGAAGAGATGTTTTATGCGGAAGCGAACCACAGCAGAGCTCCCTTAAACCCTCAATGCTTTCTGTGAATTTAATAAGGGAGAAATCAAGCCCATCCGAGATGTTAAATGAGGCAAGAATACTTGCCCAGTGCACCTACGAGAAGAACTCCTTTTGGGGGAAAAAGGTAAATGCAAATTTTAAAATATCCGTATTCTACATATTTGGTAACCCAGGAATATGAATATATTCAAAGACTTATGTTTTAATGTTGCAGGTTGGAATGATTTACGGGTGTGCGGTGGAGGATGTGTTGACAGGATTTACGATACAGTGCAGAGGTTGGAAATCCGTTTACTGTGTTCCAAAACGAAATGCTTTTCAAGGTCACGCGCCTGTTAACTTGAACGATACACTCATTCAACATAAGAGATGGTCAGCAGGTCTATTCGAGATTTTCGTGAGCAAGTTTTGTCCATTTCTGTATGGAATTCACCGTGTTAGTATCGCACAAAGAATGTGTTACGGGTTTTGCTGTTTATGGGCTCCCTCCTGCTTGCACATACTCTGTTACGGTTTGGTTCCAGCATTATGTACACTCAACGGTAGATCATTATTTCCTCAGGTATCTTTTCTTTCAACCCATTTAAGATCCGACTAATTAGCATCCTAATCATAGACAGACACCATCTAATAGTTAATTTTTTTCTTTTCCCAGATTTCAAGTCCATGGTTCCTCCTCTTTGTGTATTTGTCAGTATCTGCGTATGCACACAGTGTGATAGAGTTTATTGGGGCAGGAGGTTCAGTAAAGAGCTGGTGGAACGAGCACAGGATGTGGATGATAAAAGGCACGTCGTCGTATCCGTTTGGATTGATTCAAGTTCTCTGCAAGTTGATGGGCATTTCTGAAGTGGGTTTCGAGGTGACGAGCAAAGTGTCAGACAGTGAAGCAGCCAAAAGATACGAGGCAGAAATCTATGAATTTGGGGTGGCGTCGACAATGTTTATTCCTCCAGCAACTTTGGTGGTCATCAACCTGATAGCATTGTTGAATGGAATAGCACAGGTATTGAAGAAAGGGTATCCAGCTCTGGAGGGTATGTTTCTTCAACTGATGTTATCGGGCTTCATAGTAATGAATGGGTACGGAATATTGGAGGGGATGTTTTTGAGAAGGGATAATGGACGTATGCCAATGTCTGTTACGGTCTCCTCGCTTCTGGTTGCCGTGGTTGTGTGTTCTGCGGCATCAAATATATCGCCTTTGGTAAACGAAGTTGCTGCCACCAATCTCCTTGTTTTGTCCAAGTCAAACAAACCAGTTTAAGGAGTATATTTTAAGTGTAATGTTTGTTTTCGTAATAAACACTCTCCACGTACCTTTGAGTTATTGATTGTCAAATGAGCACATTTGTTATAACTCTCGGTATAAAATCATGTTCTAATTCTGCTTAATAGTTTCGAACTATTTCAACACCTTTGAAATAGGGCGGAATGAGGCAAGTAAACTAGCAATTGTACACAAAGTTGTAATTCAAATGTTGATACCGACGTGGACAAAAATTAGCATATATATATTTTATAAATATATTTAATATATGCCGAGAGGTGCCTTGTGAACTTCACCTCTCGGCATATTATACATATCATGTTTTGGTTTATGTTTCTATGTGTATGTAAAATATGTCGAGAGGTGAAATTCGCGAGGCACTTATATATTTATATAATATATAAATATATGTAATATATACCTCTCGGCATATATTACATATATTTATAAAATATAGCTATGCTAGTAGCAACCGCAGGAGTTGCATTATACATAAAACAATACCAAAAATAAAGTATGAAAAATAAGGGGGAATTTAGTTCATGTATGAATAAAATATAATTTATAATTTAATATTATAATTATTTATTATCAAAACATAGTCACTTATATGTAATTTTCTTATGTAATTATATTACTATATAACTTAACACATATTTGTCTTTGGAGAATGAGTATGAGAAAAAAAAACCAAGGTCTATAATGCACGAAGTTCTTATGGATTTTATTAGTAACCGTATTATCAAGTTAAAAAAATACAATATTTTTTCATACGAATTGAAATGTGTAATGTACATCACATGTAATGACAAATTCATAGAATGAAATGTGTGCTACACATGGTACATTATTTATATTCCAAGGACATAAGTCTTTTTCCTCAGCCTTCCATTTCGAAAGTAGTTTTTCATTCTTCATTTTTGCATAGTGCTCATATGAAAATGGCGGAGATATTCTTACACTCTGCAACAACTTAACTCGAGAGATAGCCACAAATGTTAACCCCATTGTCTCTCTTTCTTCAATATCAACTATAGCCTTGGAAATAGTCAAACCTTCTGATTTATGTATCGTTCAATGCCCATGCCAACCGTAGGGTAATTGGTGTGTGCATCCCCTTTGTATTGGTCTAATTGGGATGGTATGCAAAGTTCTATCTTCAAATGGTATTCCGAAGTAACTATCGAATTCAACCATTACATATGTTGGTGGGTTCGGTGGACCAGTACCAGGTGCATATACTATGTTTCAAATATATCCCGAGCTCGTTTACAAGACCTCGCTTCTATCCAAAGATCGGATATTAACATAACCCTTGCATCATTAGAAATTAATAATTCTAAATCAAGTTCATCATTCAGACCTCCTACCAATGTGTTGGTGGTACTTGTTCTAGTTGCAATGCTACGTGCGATAGGTCTTTTCAATGAATGCTATTTTTTTTTGTGGTTATTCACATTAATATTTTTCGCCATCAGGTGAATATTATTATAGAATTCTTCATTTTTATCTTTGTCTAATGCAGAACTTGTTCTACTCATTAACAACATCCAATCATCCAGTGTTGGATTCGCATCTCTGAGATTGGCTAGAAGTTCTTGAAAACACTTTTTGTCTTCATCTTCTCCTACGTGCCTAAATACCTTGTCCAGTGTAACAATTGTTCTGAATGCTTCCCATAATAGCTTTGCATGTCTATTACTATCATATGGTGGTTTATTGGTAACAGGAGGAAGTTGCTCCAAATCTCCTACCAAAATCATAGAAACACCACCAAAACTCATGTTTGCTCTTTCAGGGAATGCTTGACGAAGTCGAGAGTCCACGTTTTCTAGCAAACTTTGTCCGACGAAGCTCATTTCATCAATCAATACATATTTTATGTGGCAAATCTCTTGTTGGAATGTTGTAAGTCTCAATCCGTCAAATTTTTCAAAATCCGTAATAGGGATTCAAAGTTGTGAATGGATTTTTGAGGCACCAATATTAAAAGCTACAACTCCTGTTGGTGCAAGCAATAGAAGAGGATAACGTTCATGGAATGATGCATTAAAAAGTTCCCGATGAACTACACCAATCAAATACGATTTTCCTATTCCCACTTCGCTCCTTGAACTATCATGAGAAATGGAATGTTATTTTGATGTTAATTATAATGTGTCATTATTATATCAAGTGTTTTTTTTTGTTTAACACCCAAGGTGTCATGAATTGAAATTTAGGGCTAATTCATCGCCTATAACCAACCCATTATCTTTCATGTTGCTTATGAATTTTATCACTTTAGTTGTGTATTCTTCACCTCGATATTCATCATTCCATGGTGCTTGTCACAATATCTCTCCTTCCCAACATATCTATTTCATTGCTTGCAAAATTTGACCAGATGAAGCCTACACATGATTTCCCATTCATGTTATCTATTGTATTCTATTGAACATGTTGATTAATTCGTCTTCATAATTGCTTTATTATTTTCAACGCCTTCTACTATAGTCCTCCTTTCGAAATTCCATGGATTATAACGGAATGAATCCTACTTTAAACTTATTAAATCATAATCATGTCCGATATCTGTAATGCCTTGTTCTACGTTACACTGTCATCCTGTGGCGATCGAGTGCTAAGCATGGAGTGTCGTTGTGCCTTCGCCGACCTTGATTCACGACCATTATGACTATAATTGATAATTATTTTACAAGTCAGAAAATGATAATAATGATAATAATAATAATAACGACATTATGATTGTATTATCGATCAACAATTGTATTTTATTATTACCTTCTTTACATCGATTGTTATCGATATCATCCTCTCTTATCGTTAAACTATCCTTTTGATTTGTTTTTCGCTCCCGCCTTGACCTGCTCGATCCCACAAGCATGCCTCGTTGCAATTCTTAATTCTAGGGTGCACTTATTGTTGCGTCCCATTGCCTTTCCTCCCACATTGGATTATGAATGCGACAGTGCTGGAGACATGAGGAGACGTGGGCTACATTGTTGTCCTTGGACTCTTTATTTCCTTGTTTTCTAGCAAGAGGGGTGCGTGGTAGAGTGTATGGCCTCTGCCATATTCCTTTTATTTCATTTTGGTGCCTTGTTTGGCATATATTGGTGGGGATTAATGAAACTAATTGTTTTTCTCCCCACCCACCATATGCCTTCCCCACTGCCGGTCATTTAGCGTAGTTTGCAAAAAGGATCAGATTTTTTTATCTTCCGTGTGTTTGTCTCCTACCCGCCATTGCTTTGAAGACCCCTACACCTTTTTGGCATGTTTAACTCTTGGTTGGTGGCCGCACTTTGCCCATTTATTAAAATTTTGACTTGCCATCTGCTATCACATGGTCTACCTCTTACGCCCAAACCCACGAATGCTTGTTGCGCCCATCAAATGCTTGCAGCAATGTATGCATTGCTACAGCGTGTTCGGGCAAAGTGGATTCATTGATGGTGAAATGAAGGTCTGTCACCTCGATGTTGCATGGGTGGGTGTGGATCCTCAAAATTGTCTTTGTGCTGCTTTTCAAAGGAGCGCAGAACTGAAATTCTCCTAGGAAAGTGTCGTGAGGAAGTGTTTAGCAACATGCAAAGAGCTTTGAGGGTAGAGAAGTAAACTTATCTCAGAAAATCAGTGGCCTCCAGAGAGAGATAAGTGCGATGCACTACTCTTTGCGCGATCCCAAGGAACCGTTGGTGTTGATTCTGTTGTTCTTGTTGCACGCGACCACAGTCGTGATCAGTTGTTGCAAGATCTTACAGTTGGTAGAAGCCTGTTTGAGCGCCCCAGCAAGCAGGTTGTCCATCTATGTGTTTTCTGTTCAGTATCAGGTGTATCCTCAGATTCGGGTTTTTCCCCTTCAAGATATGTTTCTCAAAATCGACTAAGTGACAGTGAGAGTGTTACAAGGAGACCGTATGTTGACGCGATGGGAGGATCATTTTATGTGTTCTGTCCATTCCGTTTCTGGTCATGTTTGTACCCCGTTCTGTCCGTTCTGTTTTTGTAATGTGTTGTGCATCTGTGTAGTGTGAATGTGGCCGTTCTTTCGTATGTATATTGTGCTTGTTTTCTGTGCTTGTATTTCTGTTTGTGGCCACTGTGTGCATTATTTCAGATTAGAAAACAGAGAAAAAATGGAGGCGGCATCTTATCATGAGTTCACGAGAGTGGTTGAACGGCCATTAATGTCGCAGGGCAAACAGAGAAACCGAGGCCAAGGTCAGTCAATGTTTCTTCCATTATTTATGTTTATAGGCGGTTTCAACATCAAGAGTTCAGTAAAAATGTTTAGGGTTTGTAAGCTTTCGCTTGTTTTTCGAAGATTCTTAAAGAGTTTTTATTCCTCTCGCAATGTTTTTAATGTTTTCCTGCTTGTCGTAGCATTTCCGCTACGTTACTATGTTTGATATGGATTTATGTTATTTATTCTATTACAATTGAGTCTGGTGGTGGTTTAGTAATCTATGATATTGTGGCGGTTTAGTGTTTTGCTATTGCAGTATATAACTTGAGGGGGTAGATTTTAAATTTCTATGCTAATATATTCTCTACGTGTTAAATAAGATAGATAAGCCAACTCTTTATTGCTTTTGTAAATTACAATGTACTGAAAGGTCTAATAAGTTAGGGTTTGCTTTACTCTAGAAAATCTTCATCATCCAACTTCACCTTATTTGTAGTTTTGACTCTTTGATATTTCTAGCGTTTACAATTTTACACGCTCTTGTAATCCGATTAACTAATTTATGTGTTAGATATGTTTATTTCCCTGGTTATTGAGACTTCAGCACTTTGTTTTCCCTTAGTTTTAGTAAGTAATGTATATGTTGGATTTATTTATTGTTTTAGATATGAGGGCCACCTTTATTTGGTATTCACACTGATGTTTGTTTTTTTCCATTTTCTTCGAGTCTCGAAATTATATTTAGGGTTAGTGAAATTGCTCGGTTCTTAATATCTATGTACCAATGTAGTTAACATGTAGGATTTAGAGAAATAATCCAATACCGAGTAATGGCTAGTTACAAGCTACTCTTGGTAGATTAAATGTGTTCCTTGATTATATGTTACTTGTGTTTATCCGTATTAAGTTTAGTGCATTGGTTGTGTGGGTTTTCTATGGTGGTTGTGATGTTCTTCTGAATGCAGTGCTTCTATCTTCCCAGAGTTGCTCCCGAGGATTCCAAGAAGGCATGTTTCAATCACCCCCTTCCTATGCCAAGCATGGCCGTTAACAGGTATGGATCTTCAGCAAGTGGAGGAAAAGAAGTCAGCGCAGTTGTGTTCTTTGTTGCCCGAGCCACCGTCGACGTGGTTGTTGGTTGGAAGAATGCTAATCGGACATGTTAAATCTACTCCTTGTAATATTTTTCTACTTTCTTTCAAAGATCTTGAAAAGAATGTTCTTTCCTCTTGAATGGCGCCTAGACAAAATGTTTTCGTGGTTGTTTATATCGCTACCTGATTGTGTTGGTTGTTCCTTTAAATCTCGATCCAATTTCACTAGTTTTGCTTGGAATGTTCTTTCCTCCCTTATAGCTTACTCTATTTCATATTTGTCTAAATGGGTTACTGCAATTTTGAGTGATGCAATCTAGTTCGTAGGGAAGGAAACATTATTGAGTTTTGTTTGCTTATATGACTCTCTTTTAAAAGAATTCTGTGATGGTATTTTAATTGAAGGCTTACTGTATGGAAAGTTAAGCCTTCATATCGCTATTTTCTTGAATAAATACGTTTTTCCTGTTTAGGGCTCTCCTGTTTTGCTAAAGGTACATTAATAGTGACATTGTGTTCTGAAACTTGTTTAAGCCTGTGGGCATTCCTTACTTTTGTTTAATTAGAAAATGGCATTAGGGTTTTGTTTTAGAACTGTACATGGTTGACTTTTGTACCCAGTTCTAGGAGATGGATAACCTGACATCTATTTTGGCCTCTACGTGTTGAGAAAATTACTATACCTACTTCCTAGTTCAAACTCTTGTTTGATTAAAGTAAGGGGGAAACATTGTAAGTTTAATTGAATGAAACCTCTCCAATTTTTATTAAGGGTCGCGAGCAAGCTATTAATAGCTGGACTGAAACAAAAGTTGTAGGTGAATCCATGGTATTGGACTCGTGAACTCGCTTCTTGTAGATGACAGCTGATTTCAGTGATAATATAATAGGTGACTGTTATATTTATCTCATTTGATATTTGCTTTAGGCCTTTCCTTGATAAGCCCACATGGATCGGGTAAAATTTTTCATCTTCTATACCATTGCAAGGAGCTCATAGAACTTCTAGGCTCGACTACACCGCATAACCTTCCGATGGATATGTGTGTTGGTTCTTATTTTGTGCTTGCACTCATGGTAGGTCCTTTGAATCGGGGCATCGTTGGTGTTTTACCCTCTGCGTAGCAAATCCCTTTGTTTTCGAACTCGAGTATCTTATACTTCCAACTTGGTTACTAAAAGGTCCCATTTTGTGGCCTTGTCAAGGAAATCAATTTTTATTTTAATGCTTATTGACATTGTCAAATATATATAAAAAATTTATTAACGACGTTTGGGTTTAGTCTTCCCTTATATATTGTAGAGAAGTTTACGATTAGAATAAGGTTTGTTGGTAGAATAATGGCCCCTCTTGTGTCTCATTTGTATGCTTTTGGAAGAGCGGATTTGTTGTTAACTAGTACTACGTTTAAGAAATCCTATAAGAAGGTAGTGGTCAAGCTCCTTGGTTAAAACTGAAACTAGAGTTGTTTTTCTTTTTAAGGGTTTCAACCCTTATGTCTATGAAGCCTCCCCTGGGAGATTTGGTTAATGTCGTTTTGTTTCGCGCCTACGATCGTAATTAGTATGTTTTGTCTTCTCTTGGACCCCTTTAGTTGGATGGAGTAAGTTTTGGATTCCAATCACGTAATCCATAGGATTACATGAAGGAGATATCAATGCTCTTGACCTTCTTGTTCCTAACCCATAAGGTCTTGCCTTGATTTATGTGATTTTGTTCTTACTGGTATTTTGACTTTCTCCTTGCTGGATGGTTTAGATTTCTTTCTCATGCGAATAATTTTGGAGTTGGGGTTGTGTTTTAATCCATTTTTGAATTAGAACTTTCCTTTCTTGATATTGTTAAATGTTAGCTTACTATTGCAATGTGTAGCCTTAACATGCTCGGTTCATGAACCCGATTCTAGTTAGTATTTGTGTAGATGGATTATGTGAGTAGATTAAAGGAAAGAGTTGTAAAGGTTTCATCAGTGCAACTTATGAAGTTCCTTGTAAAAGTGTTCTATGTGTTGTAAATTGTGTAACATTGCTTGCAAAGAGTTTATATGACCTCTTGCCTGGAATTGTTCGGAAAATTCGTGAAGAAGTTGTTTGTCTTTTTTTTTGTAATTTGGCTGGTAACTCTTCTTAGTGAGAAATATTATTCAATCTTTTCACTGGCATAAGCATTGTTAAACTTTGATCTTGAGAATTAAGTGTTAATGTAAATCTTTCTAAAACTTTGTATTGATGTATTATATGTAAGCTTTAATGGGGTGGCTTTTCCTTCCGTGTTACCTAAAATTTTTATTCAAAGAAATATGTTGTGGTTTAGATCCCCAGTAAACAAACAATACCTTAAGTAATCAAGAGTGAGACTATCCTCATGCAAAGTGATTTTATATAATGTGTTATCCCTAATCTGAACTAGTAAACACTACTCTTTTGGTGAACGCTAAAGACAAGCTTAAAGGAAAAAAATGGTTAGTTTGTAATAATATTTAACAAGTACGAGAAGAAAATTTTGAAGCCACTCAATCTATCTCTCACCTATTTAAAAGTAAGTATCTTCCTCTTGATAAGCTCTTTTCGGTGAAGCCTAAGTAAGAGCACTATTTAACTACGTATAAAGCGTCAAGCTTCAATTAAACCTTAGTAAGAACTAATGACTTCTTAAGGGTGAATTGATTTGACATTCTTCCTTTAACTTTATCCAGGTGTCTTATCAAAATAAATAACCTCCAATCATTTCTTACTATGGCTTGCCCTAGGTTCAGTGTGAGAGTGTCATGTGGTTGGGCTTCTATGTTGTTCTACCTTGTAAAAATATATATATATCCTGTCTTTTCTTGTTGTTGTTTGTGTGTGTGATTTTTGGGTCGTTCTAATATCTCTATCTATATCTCGAAACGGCTTGTAAAGCAAAAATATGACAAAAAAATCAACCCATTTATGAGATTCCCATGAAGGGATAGAAGAAAACCTCGGGAACACTCTCACAATAACTTCAAAACTCTTGACCTCCCACTTGTTATCTTATTTTCTCCTTGGATTATATGTCCAAGATCTAGCAGATCAATAAGAGACACACTTCCCATGGAAAAAGGCCTATTCTTGTACCGATCAATGAAACTTTTTGCATGTTCGTCATGGTCATCTCGCATCAAGTGTTGTAAATTTTTTGAACACCTTGCATGCAACATTCAAATTGACAAATACTCTACTACTCTATACCAAAGGGAGCTCTAAAAACATGTGACATGTTTCTTGTGCGCCAATGTCTCTTCAACAATTGTTTCGGTTAGAAGTCTCATGTATGTTGTCACCGCCATTTCATCCAGGGTTTTCAATATTTGCCATCCGCATCAACATCGATGATAAGTTTTAGAGATTTTCTCTGCTTCGCTTACATACCTTGCAATGTACTTGACTATGATATGTTTGGAAAGAACAGATCGCCAATCTACGTTTGCTCTCCACAATTGTAATATGTAGCGATTACATGTATTTACCCTATCATCATTTCTCACAGGTTCAAAATTTTTATCTCCCATCTTTGAGTCTTGATATAACTTTGATCCATCGAGATTCAATGGCCACGGTGCATTATACCTACAAAATGTAATAATCAATTATTATTTCTTCCACGTATGTGTTTTTACTTCAAGTTAATTATTCAAATTTTTTAACATCTTACCTATAGATACTTTTTCCCCTTTCCTTATGTAGGTAGGCACCTCTCTACACATCGTATGCCATTCTACACCGTTTTAGAATCTCTTCATAGTCACATTCCATATCGAATTGTGTCGGTTGTCTTGTATTTTGAAGACATGGATGTTGCATAAAATTTTGGTAGGCCTATAACATAGAACATACGAATACACAATATATTTTGAGAATGTAAAAATTCTATTTAAATCATAGACTCGATGAGAATCGATAAATTACTGTATGTTTCGTTGGTGTGGCTCATCCCAAGGATTCCATGCATGGACAATAGAATGGAAGTATTTTTCAATTTCCACGTTGAAAATCATCATTCCAATCAAGGTTGTCCATAGTTGGTGCTCCTTCTAACCATATGAGTCCATACACATGTGGTGAACCTCCATGCTTCCATTCATATCTAGAACAATAATCTTTAACTTTCATTCCTTTTTTTAATACCTCCTTTTGGAACAGTGTATGTCGCAGTGCATATAATGTTGCACTATATGTGGATATTCAATGATTATTTTCCTTCACCAATTTTTGCTTCTCGGGATTATCCGATAGTGTTCCAGGCATTAATGCATGTAGATCGGGCCAAAAATATCACCGTGCTCAACATGAAAAAATAATAGGTGATTCTATTTGATGCAATACATGTCGGTCCAAATTCACCATGACATTTTACCCAATCAGACATTGTACCCTCAACGATATTCTAAACTCAGCTAGATTAGAATGGGGAATGTTCTTCATATGCTAAAGTATCTCGTTGATGGTGATTGGCATATATTGGACGCTTTTCTTCACAAAACTTCTCATGATCATGCTCATCATGTAATACCTAAACCGAGGATGTCGGACAAATCGGTGATCCCTATATCGCAATAAATGATAGGAAATAAGAGATAAAATATGCGAATAATCCCTTAAAGAATCACAACAATAGAAACTAATATGCATAAAATATTACAGATCTCAAATAAAAGTGCAGAATAAATAACACAACACAGAGACAATATTTAACGTGGTTCACCCAATTTGGGCTACGTCCACCAAGAATCACTTTCTCAGATTTTATTACAAGCCTCCACTCTCTCAATACAATACCTAGATCCGTTTGGAGCTATGCTCAACAAACTCTACAGAATTCACACCCGAATTCAAAGCACATCTGCAATACATTTGCTTGTATATGTATCATATGCATAAGACCATATAAATAGATCAATAGTTTGATACAAAACCATGGGTATCAAAACCATGGGCAAAAACCATGGGTATCAAAACCATGGGTAAAAAATACAGTCAAAAACAATGGGTACTAAAAACCATGGGCCCAAAAACAACCCATAACGGTTACCCATTACCCATGGGTTAATAAACCACCCATGAAAATTTTCTTCGGGGCTTTGCACCCCGAACCCCCTTGACCCACTCACCGCAAGTGGGGACCACTATAAAAATACCCGAGTGTAACACATAGAAGGTGTACCACACTCTAACATGAAAATAGGCTCCACAAACATAACAATCTCCCACTTGGAGACTAATTTCCACTGAGCAAGCTTCTCAACCCTTCACTATCATCCACGAAGGCCAACCAAAGCTAACATAGCTTTAGTTTATCCTCAGACCACCTTGGTCATCATGTCTTCAGGATTCTCGACTGGTGTATGAATCTTCTCCAACTTCAACTTATCTTCCTCCAAAGCTATCCTCGATGAAGTGATATCTCAACTCAGATATGCTTCATCCTGGAGTGGAAAGTAGAGTTCTTAGCTAGGTGTATAAAGACTCGACTATCACTATACAGCTTACATTCCTCCTGCTTATGCCCCAACTCCTCAAGCAATTGTTGTAACCAAATCATCTCTTTGCTTGCCTCTGTGGCAACAACATACTCAGCCTCCGTGGTTGACAAAGCCACCAACTTTTGTAGTCGTGAAATCCAGCTTATTGTTGTCCCACCTACAGTGTAAATATAACCTGTCATGCTCCTCCTACTGTCTACATCTCCAGCCATGTCTAAATCTACATAACCACGTAAAGTGGTGTCTGATCCACTGTAGCATAAAACTATCCCCATGGTCCCTCTCAAATACCGAAGGATCCACTTTACTACTTGCCAATGCTCTTTACCTGGATCACTCATAAATCTACTCACAGCCTCCTACTCGCATGGGCAATATCAAAGCCTAGTGCACCCATAACATACATCAAACCGCCAACCGCTGATGAGTAAGGTACCTTGGACATATGGTTTCTTTCCTCTCTCTCTTTGGGACACTCTTTGATAACTTAAAATGGCATCCAAAGGAGTCCCAACTAGTTTAGCATCCTACATGTTAAACCTATCCAATACCTTCTTAATGTACTCTTCCCGAGATAAAGTTAGCTTCGCCTTCCTTCCTATCCCAAGTTATCCTCATACCAAGGATTTGTTTCACTGCCCCCAAATCCTTCATATCAAAGGATTCACTTAGCTATTTCTTGAGTACTTTTATTTCCTGCATGTTTTTACCTGCAACCAACATGTCATCAACATACAAACATAGGATAATATAACTTCCATCCTCAAATTTCTTTGTATACACGCAATGGTCAGAATGACATCTAATATAACCTTGCTCCATCATGAAGCTATCAAACTTCTTATACCATTGACGTGGAGCTTGTTTTAAGCCATACAAGCTCTTCTTCAGTTTACACCATCTCCTCTTTACCTTTGACTTCATATCCTTCTGGCTTTGCATATATAGCTCCTCCTCCAAATCACCATGGAGAAATGTAGTCTTTACATCTAACTATTCTAAGTGCAAGTCTTCTGCTGCCACTATTCCAAGAATAGTTCTAATAGAAGTCATTTTTACTACAGGAGAAAAAATCTCATCAAAATCTATACCTTGTTTCTGTGCAAACCCTTGACCACCAACCGGGCCTTATATCTTTTCTTTCCTCCTTCTTCATCTTTAACTCTGTACACCCACTTGTTCTGCAATGCTCTTTTTCCTTCTGGTAGCTTCACCAAATCCCAAGTCTAGTTCTCCATGAGAGACTTATGCTCCTCATCCATGGCTTGCTCCCACTTCTTACTGGATCTACCTATTGCTTCATCAAAGCTCTCTACGCTCTCCACTATCAAAGTGAGTAATAAATAATAAAGAGAAGGAGAAAAATGTTCAGGTTCTTTTCTTACCCTAGAAGACCTCCTCACTGTAGGAGTTTGGGGTTCCTGTTGAGTAGGTTCCTGAACTGATTCATGGGTCACTTTCCCATCCGGAAGATCCTCTACCACTGCATATTCTTTCTTGGATTCTTCCTATTTTCCCTGCAATGCTTTCTTATACATGACTTTCTCATTAAAGACCACATCCCTAGATCAATGATTTTCTTGTCCTTAATACTCCAACATTTAAATCCAAAGTCATCACCACCATAACCAATAAAAGTGCATTTTTCTGATTTAGCCTCTAGCTTGGTCCTATCATCCTTGTCAATATGAACAAACACCTCACATCCAAAGACTCTAAGAAATGAGTAATCAAATTTCTTACCATACCAAGCCTCCTCAGGTATGCCTCCATCCAAGGCACTTGAGGGTCCTCTATTTATCAAGTACACAACTGTGCTCACCGCTTCTACCCAAAAATAAAGAGGTAGTCCTGCATGTATCCTCATGCTCCTAACATGTTCCATTATTGTTCTGTTCATCCTTTCTGACACCCCATTCTATTGAAGAGTTCTTGAACCATCTTTTTCCTGGATTCCATTCTTAGAACAATAATCATCAAATTCATTACTACAATACTCCCCTCCATTATCTGACCTGAGACATTTTAACTTAAGACCTATTTCATTCTCTACCAAGGCTTTCCATTTAACAAAAGTATCAAATACATCAGATTTGTTTCTAATACAATAAACCCAAACTTTCCTTGTTGCATCATCAATAAAAGTAACATAATAACTTGAACCCCCAAGAGATGATACCTGAGCTAGCCCCCACACATCAGAATGTACCAGCTCTAACTTACTCTCTTTCTTTATAGGTCCAACCTTGAGAAACCTTACTCGCTTTTGTTTCCCATATATGCAGTTCTCATAGAAATCCAAACCTGTTTCTGTATATCCAGGAAAATTCTTCTTTATGATGTCCATGCCCTTATGGCTCATATGACCGAGCCTATAGTGCCATAATGTTGTATCTGCATCTGAAGCCACAAGATTACAATCATTAGTACTATTAGTGGATAAATACAAGGTTCCAACCTTCTTACCTCTTGCCACCACAAGAGCACCCTTGGTAACCTTCCAAGAGTCAATTAGAAATATCACAGTACAACCATCACTTCCCAATTGCCCCACCGATATCAAATTTCTCCTTAATGTAGGCACATGTCTAACATCCTTCAATAGCCATGTATTCCCATTCTACATCTTAACCTGAACAAAACCTTTTCCAACTATACTACAAGGCTCATCATCACCAAGAAAACATGCCCAAAATCCCTCAACATAATCAACAAAATAATGCCTATGTGGAGTAGCATGAAAAGAAGCCCCTGAATCTAAAACCCAAGATTCAGTAATATTATGCAAAGAAAGAATCAAAGCATCCTGACATACATTACCCGATGCCACATTTGCCTCCTTGTTTTCTTCCTATTGTTTCTTCTTGTCTCAAGCTCCCAACAAATTCCTTCTTTACATGCCTGACTTTCCATAGTTCCAACATACAATCTTGCTCTTGGATTTTGACCTTGCCCAATCTTTCGATTTTCCACGGTTTCTATTCTTCTATCTCCCTCTAGTTTCCACTATCAAAGCATTCCCTAAAGTAGAAGATTCCCAAAATTTTTCTTCTCATTTCCTCTCTTAGAATCACCCCTACAACATCCTCAAACTTCAACTTTGAGTTAGTGAACCGAAATTTCTTACCGCCATTACTGTGCTATTCCAACTTTCGTAAAGAGCACATAAATTAATAAATCCCTAACTTCTTCATCAAATTCTATTGTAACCGAAGCTAGCATATTTACAACCATATTGAAATCATTTAAATGATCTACTATTGAACTATTCTCAAACATCTTCATATTAAACAACTTTTTCATTAAAAATATCTTGTTAGAGGCAGAGGGTTTTTCATACAACTTCCCTAATGCATCCATTAGATCTTTTTGTAGTCTTTTCCTTTGAAATATTAAATAATACCAAAGATGCAAGACATATACCGGATCATTCCAAGTGCCTTCCGATCCAACAAATCCCATTCCGCATCTATGTCATACTCGAGGGTTTGTTCACCTTCTCAAACAGCGGAGTATAAAGATCCTTCTAATAAAGGTAATCTTCCATCTGCATCTTCCAAAGACTAAAATTTTTCCCGTTGAATTTATCAACCCTAGATCTTCCATCATCTACCATAGCTCCCACTCAAGATAAAACTTTCCCTATGATTCAACACTTCAGCAAAACCAAACCAGGCTCTGATACCAATTGATAGGAAATAAGAGATAAAATATGCGGAATAATCCCTTACAGAATCGCAATAGTAGAAACTAATATGCAGAAAATATTACAGATCTCAAATAAAAGTGTAGAATAAATAACACAACACAGAAAGACAATATTTAACGTGGTTCACCCAATTTGGGCTATGTCCACTAAGAATCACTTGCTCAAATTTTATTACAAGCCTCCACTCTCTCAATACAATACCTAGATCCATTTGGAGCTATGCTCAACAAACTCTACAGAATTCACACCCAAATTCAAAACACATTTGCAATGCATTTTCTTGTATATGTATCATATGCATAAGACCATATAAATAGACAATTGCTTAAGCAGTTTGATACAAAACCGTGGGTATCAAAACCATGGGCAAAAACTGGGTATCAAAACCATGGGCAAAAAACCGTGGGTATCAAAAAAATTGATATAATCAAAACCATGGGCCCAAAACAGCCCATAATGGTTACCATTACCCATGGGTTAATAAACCACTAATGAAAATTTGTTTCAGGCTTCGCCCCAAACCCCCTTAACCCTCTCACCGTGAGCGAGGCTATGCCGTAAAAATACCCGAGTGTAACACATAGAAGGTCTACCACACTCTAACATGAAAATAGGCTCTACAAACATAACAATAAATGCTTTACAAATTCATGGAGACATACTCATCTTAATCGCGGCTCTAGCCAATCACATTTTGCATCGGGAAAGAGAGTAGGGAATGCCATATCAAGTAGTCCTTCATCACATACTCATTGACAAGAGATGCTCCTATCTGGCTAGTCAATGAGTACTCCAGAGTCCATTCCGCATGATGGTTATTCACCCACACATAGATTAATTCCATCTCCTTGGTGCATTAGGCGGGATTTAGATGCCATCGATGTTGTATGACTAATTATATTTCCTTCATCTGCTCCATGGTCGGATCTACAAACACAATTTCATTTGCGTGAATGAAACTCCATATGAACTAAGTTCAAATGCTCGAACACATTCTCAGTAGAATGAGGTGGAATTTCATTCTGAGACCATTTTAATTCATTTGGGCATCCGAATAGAACTTATCATGTTCTATTTTATATTTCAATGCATTATAAACTCACTCTCATTGATGCATAAATTCATAATTTGTTCCACGTTGATCTCTCCTCCGAATAATAATCATCGGCAAAAATCTTTCAATCTATGGGCCAAAAGATTAGTGATTTCTTTTACTTCTTGAGGAAAACTTATCATGTGACCTTTATATTTATTGATCTCTGTTGCATGTGTCGCCTACGATTGGGTTGACATGGGATATTAACATTTCCTCAATTTGAGTTAATTTTGCAAGTTCTCGTAGTTGTGGCCCAGATCGATATTATTTGATGCCGAAAATTGATGATGATGTTTCTCTTGTCGCATCTAGTACACACAGAGTCCTTGGTGTTCAAGAAACTTTTATTCCAATGTAACATTCTTGACAAATATAACACATGACTGGAAAAGAAAGGATATCAAGATCGTGTCGAAAATTCATTTGAACCGTATTCAAATCTCTCCCAAGCATTCCATTGGGATCATCTATCATGTGTTCTCTCGCAATATGTGAGTCTTGCATTCTTCTTCTTCTTATAGGTTTGATTATTGACTCCTCTTGTAAATCATTATTTTGCATTATTATTCTTCTCGTTGTTCGTATTGGTTGTATTGTCATCTCCTGTTGCACACTATCATTCTCTAAATTATTTGCAACATCTATATTCATTATATCTTGGGCCAATTTTTTTGGTGTTTTGAGCACGTGATCCATCAATGTTGAATTTCTTGTCCCATAATTAACTTCAACATTACCAACCATTCTATGCTAATTCCTCCGAGATGCTTCATGGTGAAGTTCTTGACTATGTAGTCTTTCGTCCTCTTGCAACCTCCGACTTTATGAATCTATCTTTGTAACCTTACTCTTGATACATGTGAGTCATCTTGAGATGATGGTTCATGAATTATTGTCATGTTATTTGCATGTTGTCATCTTTCTGCATCTAATTTTTCATTTGTTAATTCAGCCCTCCATTATGTGAACCTTTGTCTATCGTTATCATTTCGAAGTTTCCTTTATTCCTCTCATTGTGCATATGTCATTTCTTGTTGTCTCCTTCTGTGATATTGTCTTTGATATTCTCTTTGATATGCTCTTCTTTCATCTTCATTTTCAAAATTTAATCGTGGTCAAGCCACACCTATAAAGTATTTTCAGGAAAGTTTGTAATTATTTATATAACTAGAAAAACCACGTACATGTAATAGAAATCAATCATATATTATCCAAGTTGTAACAATTAGTAAGGCTAGTCAAAGAATGATATGAATTTAAGAGAATAGGAGATTAGAAAAAGGGTTTTCATTTCCATATCTTTGACCTTTTTTTTATTTATAATAGTTTTTCACCAACACACTCAAAACACTATGCAATTTATAAAATCTTTTATATAAATAATGTAAGCAAATCCTGACATTCTCATCTTTCTTCCTCAAGAAACCGATCATGTATCAATCTTTCATTGTATCCTTATTCTATATACATGTGAGTCTTTTTGAGACGATTGTGTACAAATTTTCATCATGTTATTTGCATGTTGTTGTCTTTCTACATATATTTCTTCATTTGTCAATTCAACCCTCCGTTATGCAAATGCTCTTCTATCATTATCATTTTGACATTTCCTCTGTTCCACTCGTTGCTAAAATCATTTCTTGTTGTCTTGTTGTCTTATTCTTCGATATTGTCTTTGATATTCTTTTCTTTCCTCTTCATTTTCAAAATTTAATCTTGGTGGAGCCATGCCTATAAAGTATTTTCAAAAAATCACCTAATTATTTATATTATTTAAAACTCCCTGTGCATGTAATTGTTGGGAATTTGGGACTACGGAATAGTACTTTGATTAAATAACAAACTTAATCATGCACACGGGATCTTAACAATTCCCTAGAATCTACATGAGTGGAAGTATAAACTAGAATAATCAGAACAAAACAAAATACACACACATAACACAACATGTACCGTGGTTCACCTAACATGGGCTACGCCCACCACAGATAGAGATTTCATATATATAATACAAAAATATTACAATGCATCTCTCCAAGAGTGTCTCCTCTCTCCGTCGATCTCTAAACGGATCTCCATGAGTGCAATACATTGTGCCTCAAAACACCACTAGTAGATCTCACATAACCAGAACTATTGCATCTCATTGCTACCAAGTTCTCTCGTGGATCTCGTATTCAAGACCTCTACAATGGGTCTACCATATGTGCAACTATGACTATGCACCAAGAAGTAAGTTTGTCTCTCCATCACTGCATAACCTGTGCAAACATGAAGAAAACCTCCTCTACAATCTCTAGATCTACATGGTTCTATAATACAAGATCTCACAACAACTTGTGGATCTAACAATATAAGACTAGATCTACATGGATCAACAATACATCATGATCTCATGGATCTACAATACAAGATCTCACCAACATGTGGATCTACAAGAAGAAACTCTATGTGCTTTACATACTATGCAAGCCATTACAATGAGACAATAACTATACAAAGAAAATACAGTAGAAGATGTTACCCTCTTCTCACCATTCAGATGTACCTGCTATTTCCTTCTGTCCAGCTCCTTTCCATGGAGACTTTGTCTTCATGTAACCTATTCTTTCTTTTTCTTCTTCTTCTTTATCATCATCCTCTCAATCTAGGAGAATCAAGGATCTATGTCAATCCTTCTCTTAACTCACTTTCTAAACCCTAGCTTTTATGCTTATATAGTCGTTTATAAACTTAGGACACTTAGCCATGCAATTACATCCAATAAATATACTTTAATGCTAAAAATAGATTTAATTCCTGAGAGTTAATTAAAACTTTCTTGCAGGAGTAACCATCGCATTAACCCGATACAACATGATTACTTTTCCCGACTGGTCTAACCGACATTGGTTAGCCTCGATCAACATTAGTTACTGTTAGAACCAATAACATGTAAAACATGCAATCTTTGAAGCAATTCAGCTCCACAACCTAACAATCTCCCACTTGGAGATAAATTTTTGAACCTTTGTACCTATACCTATACCTGTACATCACCGTCCTCTAACACCATGAAGACCATCTATTCTTTCCTTCAACAATTCTCTCAAAAATAAAACCAGGAAGATCAAACCATCTTCTCAAATTAAGAAGATAAAAACATGACTTACCAAAGACCTGCACAAAGCTACTACTGATTCATGATAATCGAGATATCCATACATCAAGCTCCTATTGAATCATAACACCAAGCCTCTCATGTAGCCAAGCCATCATGAATAACACACCTATAAGATCTCCCACTCAAATTCAAGTACCGAGCTTCAATGCAACCGTAGCCATACACTGTAAAACCAACCATGTTCTCCATCCATCTATCCATGTCTCCATGAAACCACCAATGCAATCTGTTGTCCAAAGACAATTCAAATTAGAATATGTGAAAGCAAAACAATATCCTGGTAAAAACAACCCTAAATGAGTTCTACATGCAATGATTCTTTGATCAATCTACAAACACCTGCATAACTCAAAGAAATCCAAACACTACAATATGGAAATCCAACCCTGCATAAACAATTAGCATGTCCAAGACATTCAACTGTAGAGAACATACCTATCAAGGAGTAACATAGTAATCAAGAGGAAATATAAACATCCCCTACTCATTCTCAAGGCATCTAAACTATTCCCATAGGCATCCATGTGCAAACCAAACATCTGAATCATCATAGACTCACAAAACTAAATCTATCCACATGTATAAACTCACCTATACATCCATCCATATCATTGGGATCTCCAGAAGTGCCAATTCTCTCACCGACTAACTCAGCGCCATATATGAATCTTGTGATCATCAATGTCAATAGCAAACAACCGTGATAATCCATGCAACTAATACCAAGTGCAAATACCAGCAAACATGTCATCAACATATTGCACAAGCCAAACCAAACCAAGATGAAAGAAAAATAAGGGCACCATCTAAAAATGGTAAATAAACACTCTTCACAAACTCAGTGACCAAATCAACCACGGTTTCTCCTAATCGACCCGGTCAATATATGACCAGCCATGGTTACCAATTTGGCCGACCACGGTTAACACTAACTGACACCGGTCTCTGTAACAGTCATATTTTCTCCTTTTCACCCTTCAAACTTTGAAAATTTCTCTATCATCTAAAATCAGCTGAATCTACCATCAACTATCATCCCTAAGGAATATCCAGGCACCATAAAATAAACTAGAAGTGACATCACAAAGCTATAAACTCAATATACCTGCAAATCGACACTTCCCTCTAAAACCAACTAGTGCCTCTGCCACTCTGAATAGTAGCAACCTCCTCTCACTCTACATGTGCATCATATATCCAATCCTACAATGCCAACAACCATGGCTTACTCCCCACTCGAACATGAAATTCCTACACCGCCCACAAAAGTTTGGACTTCTTGTGAAGTAGGTGAATCAACTTCTTTTCATCCCGTGTACTCAACATCTTTTGCTACTTGGAACCGTGTCTAACCATGAATTTTCATTGAGGATCTCATCCTTAGACTAGATATCCTAGTCCTCAAGATTCCACACAACCGGGAAATAAAAGTCAAACAACACCAAAAAAATGGTGTAAATCTATGCACACTATCCATACATAATATCAATCTGCTCCAAAAGAAAGAAATAAAACATGAACCATATAGAGATACCTGACGTAAAGTCTCACTGGACTAACCAAGCCAACTCTGTCCTCTTTCTGATCCAAACATTGAAGTGATCTACACCATCTCTACGCCATATACACTATGTGCAAGAAACTTGATCCTCCAAAATAAGACACTGAACCATCCATGCCCTCTTCTACTTGTAAGAAACCATGTGCAAACTCGTTGTCATAGAGACCAACTATGGTTTGCTAACCAGTACCGGTTACCTTCTGTGACCGATGTTGGTTCCCTGATCAACATTGGTGTTGTTAGAACTAACACAACACCAAAAATTGGCATAGGTCACCAAACTAGGTGCCTACTCTGACCAAAGCCGATAGTTGTGTTGAGCCAGTCATTTCAAGAAGCACCCAACCTTGCACAAAAACTTAATAGTAATAATACATGTAATAAAATTGCACCAAGATGAAATACATCACCTTACCAGCACCAAGATACTCAACCGCATCTTCAACTAAAGAACATGTTTCTATGATGGAAACCCTGTCTTTGTTCTTGTGCTACTATATTCAGCTTCTCTAATGAAGCCCATGCATCTAACTACACCAAAGGATGCATAACTGCCCCTTTTCTCTCATTCTCAGATCTAGATGTACAATCCCCAACATGCATGTGCAACCTAAATTATATAAGCACCTTTGTAATATCAAGATAAAACCATACCTTAATAACCAGATCTACAACCTAACCAACATGCTTGTGCCTCCAAGAATTGGGGACACCTCAACAAACAAGATACATTCCATGCATCTTTCCATTTCTTCAAATATGTGATTTTCTTTAAAACTAGGCTACCTAGTAACCGACCATGATCACCTTGTAACCGACCACGGTCACCCTACCGAAGATCGATTGCCACTTAACCAATGCCGGTCACTATAATTTCCAGCAACCTTACTCTTCCATCTCCCACTTGAGATTGAATCTCTTCCTATGATATTCACATCAAGAAAAACAAACCCTGCTCTCATACACCTATTAGTAAAACACTAATAATATACTGAAGCAAAACCTTACTCTGAAATAACCAAGCTAACTAAGATAACCAAGCTCTGATACTAGTTGTTGGGAATTCAAGATTGCGGAATAGTGCTATCATTAAATAACAAACCCAATCATGCACACATGATCTTAACAGCTTCCCGAATATACATGAGTGGAAGTATAAACTATAATAATACAAATCAAAACAAAATACACATGCATAACACAACATGTACAAAGTTCACCCAATGTGGACTACATCCACCAAAGATAGAGATCTCATATATATAATACAACAAGAGTACAAACCAACTCTTTAAATACAAGAGTACAATGTATCTCTCCAAGATTATCTCCTCTCCTCCAGATCTCTAAACGGATCTCCATGAGTGCACTACAACCCACCTCCAAACACCACCAAGTAGATCTCACAAAACCAGAACTACTGCATCTTTGAACTGCTACCAAGTTCTCTGTGGATCTGCAATCAAGACCTCTCACATGGGTCTACCATATGTGCAACTATGACTATGCACCAAGAAGTAAGTATATCTCTCCATCATTGCATAACTTGTGCAAACATGAAGACAACCTCCTCTATAATCTCTAGATCTACATGGATCTATCATACAATATCTCACAACAACTTATGGATCTAACAATATAAGACTAGATCTACATGGATCAACAATACATCATGATCTCATGGATCTACAATACAAGATCTCACCAACATGTGGATCTACAAGAAGAAACTCCATGTGCTTTGCATACTATGCAAGACATTATAATGAGACATCAACTATACAAAGAAAATACAGTAGAAGATTTTACCATCTTCTCACCATTCAGATGTACCTGCTATTTCCTTCTGTCCAGCTCCTTTCCATGGAGACTTTGTCTTCATGTAACCTGTTCTTTATTTTTCTTCTTCTTCTTTATCATCATCCTCTCAATCTAGGAGAATCAAGGATCTAAGTCAATCCTTCTCTTAATTCACTTTCTAAACCCTAGCTTTTATGCTTATATAGTCGTTTATAAAATTAGGGCACTTAGCCATGCAATTACATCCAATAAATCTAATTTAATGCTACAAATAGATTTAATTCCCGAGATTTAATTAAAAATTTCTCACACAGGTAACCATTTCCTATTAACCTTGATCCAGAAAGGATTACTTTTGCTGACCTGGGACCGACCGATGCCGCTAACCCTAACATACTTTATGTCGAAACCAAACTAACATGTAAAACATGAAATCTTTGAAGTAATTCAGCTCCACAACCTAACAATGCATCTGTCATTTTTGTTGTCTTCTTCTCAATGATATTGTCTTTGATATTCTTTTCTTTCCTCTTCATTTTCAAAATTTAATCTTGGTGGAGCCATGCCTATAAAGTATTTTAAAAAAATCATCTAATTATTTATATTATTTAAAACTCCATGTACATGTAATAGGAAATAATCATATAGTATAGAGAATCTAAAAATTATGAAGGACACTCAAAATATGATATGAACTAAAGCAACACAAAGTATCAAATTTACAAATAATGATAATACCTCAATTCTCTATTAACACAACAATTCTTCATCGACGTCATTATATAAATCATTCTTATACGGTAAGTTGTAAGTTGTGACAATTCAAAAATGTTCCTCTCATAAATAACACAATATCAAAGAGAAAAATATAAAAAAAAAAAAATTCTCGATTGCCTAGTCAAAACTCAACTATATCCATGTCCTTGATGAAATAAACACACACCACCTTGTAAATAAATGTTCAAATCCACGTTAATCATTGCTTGAAAAAACACAACATACAAAAAAATAACATCTCATCCACTCACGAAAATGAAAAACATTATGATGGAACCATAGTTCCTGAGAATTTATATGAAAACATTTTTCCAAGCATACACAAAATATGATTTCATGGTTTCGCTATAGAAATATAAAATATTTATATTTGACATTTCTTATAGAAAAACTACATTGTCGAAGATGCATATGTTATACATACATCGGGATGTCCCTCATTATGTTGCTTTAAAAACCTTTTTGAGAACACAGATGACATCCAAATTAGGATGTGCTAGGAGAGCATAACAGAAACATCTCATTTGCAAATCCTAGCTCCCGGTATAGAAAAAGGTGCGTGCAACAATAATTTCCGAGTTGGACAAATATCCACAAATGCTCCCCAATGAAAATATTGTAAGGATATATATACGCATACAAAAATTCTCATAAACATCACATTTTTTTTTTTTTCAAAAGTTTATATTAGTCAATGTCTTAAAATTATAAATGTACAAATATTCAATTTTTAAATACACAATGCACACTTATAAGATGTTAAAAATTGTCTATATAATAAAAGCAAAATCTTAATAATTTAACTATTTAAAAATTATCTATATAACAAAAGCAAAATCTTAATAATTGAAATATTTTACAAGTTTCTATAATTTTTAGATGATATTGCTAATACATCTCTAATTGTAATGTTTCCGATTGTCTTTCTAAAAGAAAAGTTTGTAGAGAGACTATCAAATCTCACTCTAAGTTACTACTATTATAAATTACATATCATTTTGAATAATAACTATTTAAAAAATTTATTTAAATAAATTGTTAAAGTAAAAATAAATAGTTTTACATGGGTTTATTAAAAATACAAACATTATTAAAGTAATAATTACCATCTAAACATATAAATTAAATTAGTAAAGTGTTTTGTAACTTCCCCACACCCATAATTTTACAAATTAAAATTAAATATCACGGACACAATTTCACGGGCACGACATCGACTCCTCCACTCAATATATATTTAAATGAGAATGCCTCTCGGCATAAAAGATAAATGAAATAAATAAACAAAATTAAATCTTTTTTTTATAAGATGTGAAATGCAATTGAAAGAAAATAAGAGATGTGGAGAGAAAGGATAGACATTAACAAATTGAAAATAAAGTTATACAAAATAATAGTTCTTATAAATCATGCAATGTAAATTAAATCAAACAAGAGCCATGTGGCAGGTAGTTCCTACCTATAAGAGTTGAAAGAAACATTGCATAAACTAGTGGCAATGTTTTTTTATGCTTATAGTACTAGCTAAGCTTACAACAATTGTTTGTGACACATATGCTACTCTGCAAATGTAACAAAATAGAATGAAAAGCAACGTGCAATAAAATGGAGCTCCAATAGGGACAATGCAATATTTGTTCAAATAAATATAGATGCGAATAATGCACTATAATTACTCATATAATTTCAATTTTAATTCTATAAGAAAATATTTGTTAGTGATAAATAGTATTTAATTAATTTATTTTTATCAAAATTATCAATTTCGTGTGTTGATGTTACGGAAGGGCATAAGTGCCACACACACTTATATATAAAAGTAAAATCACCTTTTGAAAATGATTTCCATAAAGTATGTGTGGTGTAATCGTAAGGTGTGGCTTTAAAGACCATAGGTTGTGGTACCATTTTTGTTGACCCCATCACAAACTTGTGTGATGGTTAGACTCATCCGAACCACAAACCTTTTTCTAGTAGGAGAAGACACTAGAAGTTGAGAAGACAAAATTGGCGAATTATATCACTATTCCTCCCGAGGCTAACAAATGCTTGCGTTAATTGTTTGTGAAAGTGGGGTTCCTTAACTTATTTTCTTTTAATTAAGGATAAGGTTTTTTTGGTTGGGAACCTATCGAGATACAAAAAGTTCAAACACCAAGCTATAACAATGAAGGCCAAAAGGAGAACAACAAAGAAAAGTAACCCAACTGCGAAACTAGAACAATCCCGAAGACCGAACAATCATTTCAGCTTAGACTTCCTATGGCGGACAAGATTCCAGCCAAATTCCTCAAATGGATCCTTAAGATCCTTCTCCAACCCAAAGTTCATCTTTAAGTATTCTTTATAACAAGAGCTGTCCCAAACATTAAGGATTTTAAGAGAGTTAGGGTCAACTGGAATGGAGGGCGAAGCACTGCCAGACTTAAGAGGGTGGATTGGGAACTTCAGGAGAATCAAAATTCATGACAACTTCTAATTTACTTTTTGAGAATCGCTCTTATCCCAATTTCCATCTTCATTCTTCAAAGGACTCTTCGAAATTTGGCTCTTCCACTAATTCATAAACCAAATCAACCTTTTCCAATGGAGGCTCGCAATCAGTTCTATGTGGTTCAATTGATTTCACCAAATGTGGGAATTCGACATCAAATAGAGGTCCAGAAATAGGGAAATCAAAGTTCAAAGGGGCCACCATAGGTATGTCAATAGCATTCTGAGAGAGGGAAAACCGCAAACCGCTTCCACCCTCAGGAACCATACTCCAACACAGACTGTGAAACATCAACCTCTTCCTCAACCGTCTATCCCTCAGGGGCACCGCCATCCACATCCTCCCTAGTGAACGAGATATCCTCAAAAACCCTATCAGCATCCGAAGTCATTTCAGAATCCACCACTACCAAAGAGCTCGCCAATTTCTATGCAAGGGACCGAGAAAGATCTGAAGTGAAGCTAAAGAAATATGTTTCACCAATTCTTGGTTTTCATTGCAGATGCTCTGTCCCAAAATAGGGCATTTGCCATCTATCTTTGTTTTCACATGTATCCCCAGTAGTGGCTCCAGGGAACCGCTCTGACCACTTTCCAATTACCCATCTTCAAATAAAACAAGCAAATCTTCAGTTTTAATACTAGACATAGCAGGATCAAAGTTCTAATCCCCAAGAAGAAAAATCTCTATTTAAGGCCGCATCAAACATGAATCTCTCTTGATCACGTAGTTTTATCACCCAAGCACGTGGAGCCTCAAAAATATTGGTCGGGTGCCCAACGTGCTAGCATTTAGCATAAAAGGTATTGGTATATTCGAATACTATATCCTAAATCCAAACACCATGTTTGGTCTTGAGTTTGATAGAGGCAGGAGCAAGTTTATCTGCCGACATGATTATGAAAAATCTAGTAAAAATCATCCTGGAGCAGGATTTGGTAGATGGATAATAGGAAAGAGGAATCCCCAAGACCCTGGTAATGGCAAGAATAACCTCAGCTCTAAAAATTCAAGAGGCAGAGCGAGCAACCTAACCGACATAGGGAAAGAGCTAGGAAGATATTTACCATAGAAATTACCAGGGCCGATTTAGCCAAATTCAATAAACTCTTCCCAACAAACCATGGAACCTCCATAACTTATTATTACCCAATATACATGAGGAAGAAAATGTAACTAAATATAAAATACATCAATGGTTTGTAATTGTATTAAACCCATACAAATAATAATTATAAGACAATGGTGATTAATTAACTTCACTTTAAATCCATAATTTAGTTATAATGATGACATAAAATATAATATTGTGTTGTAATTATATTAATCCTACATAAGGGTGAAAGTTAAGATATTAGGCACTACACCCATAGACTTTGCTAATGGAAAAATTACACTATGCTTATCAAAAAAATTACGAGTGAGAAACACTACACCAAAATATTTTCGAATGGTGATAAGACTCCAAAGGACGAGTAGGTGTAATTTGTGAATAATGCAATCACTACAAATAAAACATTCAATAAAATACATTATCTAATTTAATTTCTCTCTAGTGTCACTCCTTGTCATTCACCAATACCAGAAGAGAAATGGTTTCCTAGGTACAAAAAAATTCTATCCAATATAATAATAATAATAATAATAAATTGTTATCCTGATTGAGTGTTGTTAGTGATGGTACGTATAAACATGGTTAAAGTGATATGTTCTACCTTGAAAATATTATGCTTTCATGCATTTATTTTTACTTTTTAACCGGCTAGGTAGTGTGAGGAATTGGAAAGCCTATAGCCAATATTTGTAGCCTTTTTCAGCCTCCTCACTGGTTTTCACCAAGGTAGGAATTTTGGGGATGTGATTTCTGCCCACGTCTTTTCTACTCTGCATGAAACTAATACGGCCTCTTGAATGATCCTAATTGTGTAAACTTGTTTTGTACTCCATTTTTCTTGTTTGGCATCCTAAGTGGCCTGCAGACCTATCATTGTCCTTTTCATAATAATAGAATAACTTTATTTTAGAACCAATAGAATTAACCACGATGAACCCAAGTTAACATTGGAATTCTAGCAGTAGAATTGGGTGGTATTAGAATGTCTATTGCACATGATAGTTTAGATCTCATTGTTAAATAAATAGAATTTTTTTGGAGAACCGTGGTTGATGGAGCTCTGCTAATAGTTGTCTTAAAATAAGTCCCATTTTGGGTTAAATCAACAATGTGCCTGGAAATAAATGGATATCACAAATACTCCTCATTTTAATTTTATGAATTGACTGATCGATATCTAAAGAGGTTTAATTTGTCTTTGAGTTGAAAGGAAACTATTGCCTATCGCTATACTGTTTGTTGTATTCTTGTATTAGAGGAATAAGAAGATTGTAGATATTGATTTATCACTAGTTATGTAAAATGTGTCGTCATTATGGATTTTTCACATTGATATAATACTATTTAAGCATTATATGATTTTGTCGTAAATTTATCTTACGACATAGGTGGCATTGAGGAATGATGTGCCAATAAATTGTTTTGATACAAATTGCTAGTTTCTTGTACCCACGCTTTTAAGTAACTAGAAATTTGTATCAAACAATTTATTATATGCATGGATTTTACATGGATTTTGACATGTATTTTGATTATACTAGCAATTTGATATATGCATGGATTTTACTAGCAATTTCTCTTACATAGATACAAATTGCATGGATTTTGACATGTATTTTGACTACAAACATGTGGTGATTCATACTATGAATTATATAAAGGGATTGAGATTTCAGGTATAGATGATGATATAGATTTACTACTTTATAAAGAAACCAAAGATTCCTCTAGTTGTTCAAAAGTTTCAAGCACCTTCTTTCCTGGTTCATAACTAACATCCTTCTTTAGAATCAAGGTTAGTGGTTGTGCAATCTTTGAGAAATTCTTGATGAGCCTTCTATAGTAACCCACGTGGCCTAAATATGATCTCAACTTAATTCTATTCATAGGAAGTGGCAACTATTTAATTTTTGAAACTTTATCGGGATCGGTACTAATACCATCTCTAGATATAACATGCTAACAAGACACCTATAGAACATATAAAGAAACACTTTTGAGTGTTTAGTGAGTCTTATAATTAATCTAACCTTTGAAATTCCACCTCCATCTTATGGAGGTGGTTCATTATGCTCTAGTAGATGTAAAAATCATCTAGGAATACTCTGATGAAGCTTCCAATGTATGGTTCAAACACCCTATTAATTAGGCATTGGAATGTTGCTAGAGCATTACACAACCCAAATGGCATAACCCTATTAGAAAACATTCCCCAAGGAGTGGTGAACGTAGTCTTGAGCTGATCTTTCTTTGCTATATGAACTTAGTTGTACCCGTTATATCCATATGCATAGCTATAACACTCCTTTCCAACTACTTCATCCAAGATCTGGTCTGAGAATGGAAGAGGGTAATGATCCTTTTTGTTGCATTGTTGAGATTTCTCTAGTAAACACAAATGCGTAGCTTCACATTATTTTTTATTGAGATCACAATGGGAGAAACCCATTCTGAATTCTCCACAACATATATGAATCCTGCATTAAGCAACTTATCTATTTCTTCTTTTACAGTCTTAGAAAAAATAGAATTCATTCTATATGGCATTTATTTTATTGGCTTATCAACATCTATGAGCTCAATAGAATGTTCTACCTAACTTACTTGGTGAAGTTCCTTATAATAAAAAAAGAATAAGTCCATGTACCTTCTAAAGAGTTGGAGGTAGGACTCAATTTTCATCACAACATCACTAATTTTTATTTGTTGAAGACGATCATCAATTTATTCTTCAGATAATTTTATGGTTTCATGAGTTGATGTGACTCCAAGGATATCTGTGACCAATACATTAACCTCACTTTCTTCATCTTCTATGTCCACTTCACTAGTAGTAGAGTAACTAGAGGATGTCTAATCATCAGATTCATCACTTAAATCCACGAGTTTTTCCTTATGATGTCGAGGGATCACATTTATCTTCACCATTTCTTTGCCACGTCCAAGTGTCATGCAACCTTCATTCCAATAGTATCTTGCATAAAATCTCCTTAGCCATTGCCTTCCCAACAACATTGGGTATGCAACAATACCATTCTTCATCACCTTATATTCTACCAAACATACAACACCCATGATAGATATTGCCACATTTGAAACAACAACTTCTGATTTAGTTTTTCCCTCATTTATTCACTTTAACATTAGAGTTGAGGGAGATCAATTTTTAAACCCAACATATTCATTACTGAGACTCGAATCGTTACATTAAATACAACACCTTCATCTACTCAAACATTATGAATTGAAATACCATTAAATAATACCTCAACTTGTGGAGCATAGGGATCTATCTCTACATCCAAAACAAGGACCTCATCCTCCTTCCTTTGTCGAGCATTGAGTCCACAGTAGTTCCCGCCATCTTCTCAAAAGACAACAAGAAGTTATCCATATGTAATATTTACGGGCCTTTTAGACATATCTTCTAAGATGGAGTATGGACTTGCCCAGTGAAATAAAAAAATCTTGCACACCCAAATTTCTTCTCCTATGTTTCTTACTAGTCTCTCCTTTCATATTCTTATGATCATTTCCATCTTGGTTATCTTTTTATTTCTTTATTTTTGTTAAAACCACATTTGCTTCATTATTTAGACTCCTATCTACCACATCAAAATAATTTACAGCTTCTTTTCCTTTATCATTATCCCTTATACCATATGTAGAGGCCCTATCTTGACAATTATACTTATAATGACCCTTTTTATAACAACCATAACATACAAATTCAGATATATTTCATTTTGAACATCTATCTCCTCCCTAGGAAATAAATTCTTTTCCTTGAAAACACTAATATTTAATTGTCTCATTTTCTTAAGGAGATCCTCATACTCAGAAGATGTACTAGGGGGAATATTTGTGCTCACCGAGAGTGGTTGTGGCTTCTATACCAAAGGTTTTGGTGTAGGCTCCACCTTAGCAAAAATTTCTATGGGCTCCTCTTCCATGCTTTCTTCTTTCCTTCTTGCACTCTCATTTTCTTGTTCAAGGGTTATTGGGTGGTCATACTTCACTCATTTTCTAATCTTTGGCTTTATCCCAAGAATGAAATTCTTGCAGAGGATATTATACATGCCATTCATCAACCTATTCTCTAATTTTTCCTTTTAGATCTGGGAAACTAGATTCCTTCTTAGCTCTAGAACACGAGCGTGATAATACCTTATCTTTTCCTTCTCTCCTTTGGTCTAGCTTTGTGATCTAGATCATGAGATCTGCATATTTTTGTTGTTTACAAAATTATTCAAGAAAACTTTTAGTTAATAAATCCCATGAGTTTTTAACATTATCACCTAGTGTTTCAAACAACCTAAGGGCTGAACCATCCAAAAATGTAGGAAAAGATTTATTCCATTTTCCCTTCTTATGAGGCCATTACAAATGTAGGATCATTTAAATGATTGAATGAAAGAGGGAGCATCTTCACTAGATTGGGCTAAAAAAAGGAATCTTTCCCATTTTCAAAAGTAACCACAAAGGTGAAATGCCAACTCACAAGTACAATTAATAATATTTATGTGCACAAATAATTGAACTCACTAGAATAGAAAGTGACTTTACACCTTTCTACAGTAAAATAGGAATGATCACGGATAATTATATTTACTATGGTAAAACTTGACTTACTACGGTAAATACTATTCGCGATAAAAAGTGAAGTTATTGTGGTAAATATTATTCACAGTTAAAAGTGACTTTACTGTGGTAAATACTATGCATAGTAAAAAGTGACTTTACCATGGTAACTACTATGCATAGTAAAAACAAGGTTACCCTCTAGCTGATTTTTGAATAAGTGGGAATATCTATCAAGAAAATCTACCAACGAGGAATGGTCTTGGAAATGGAACCAAAATGTCAACACCAATCTAGAACTCTCATAATATTTCAATGCGAACTCCTCATCTTTGTGATTATTTCAATAATTCACATCTTTTGGTTTTGTGGTAGTAATATAGAAACACAATAGCAGACATAAGACAAGAATACCACAAACTATGACATAAAATAATGATGACAAATCTGAAATACAACTGTAAAATATATTATTAACATGAAATTGTTACAATCTCACCCATGAATTAATCCAAGTGTTACCAACTCCACTTGTTTTCCAAAAATAGTTATGTGAAAAACTTCACAAATAATCATCTTGATGGCTTCCCTAACACACCTTCAAAATGAATCCTTTATTCATAAAATAATTATTACAACTTTATTCCATGTTAAATGAGAAGAGGTGGCATCTATATTTATAGAAATTTAGGCTTATCCACCATATCTCTAGGAAATCTCTTTCGTCTAATCATATTCCATGCCTAAAATTTTACCTTTACATGTACACTTATATTTTAAGATAAGATATACCTTATCATCTCACATGAGTTCCACCTTCATAGATATTACACAAATTTAATATAAAAAGTATTTTTGACATCACTCCTTGTCCTTATTACAAATATAATATTCCTAATTCTAAATCATGTAGACCCTACTTCTTTACTTACCTTAACTTTGACATTTTAACATTACCAAACCACATACAAAAATATTTACTTTTTTTGCACAACGTTCCTATTGTACTTTGACTGTTACCATACTATACTTTATAAGCGGCGTTGTAGGGGCAGCATCGTTATATTCTATCATATGCCACTACTAATTATACTTAACAACAACTTATTCCTAATATATACATTAAGGAAATAAAAATCATGGAGGAAAATTTTAGTGTCAACACACCCCTGATCTTCTTCGTACTTTTCCTCCATCTTTTGGGAACTTTCTACATGTTTGATATTTCCATATTTTTAATGGTCAGTAATTTCAATGTTAAGTACGAGATTATAAGAAGAGTACCATATAAATATAAAGTTATGAGACCATAATGAGGGATGAACTACCAAGCACTAGTATCATCACCTAAGATTGCACCCATCTAATACATTTAGAGCCCCATTTGCATCTATCTAGCTCTATCACAAGGGATAAGGATGGTTCATCTACATCATACTTCATAGTCGGGAGTTTATTCTACTCCATCCACCATCTATTTACATTTCTACATCTAGTTATTTCTCACTACTTCACAAAGTACTGACCGACAAGATCATATAAGGCATAATTTTCACACACACACACACACGCACACACCTATAAATACATTTGGATCTGAAATTTAGTGTGGCACTTAGTAAATAATTCCACATCGGGCTATTTAGGATAGTTTGACCCCTTCATATGCATCTTTTTAAGGGTTTAATGCTTGGCTCATGGTTTTACATGTCTCTTCTCCATATCCAATTTATAGAAACATCCAACGCATTCCAAAACATATATGTGATAGGAAGCGAGGTCATGAAACCACTCATTAACACCTCAGAGGAGGTTCCATTTTCATTTCTACATAACATGGTGCCCAAATCTCAGACCACGATACCCCAAGCACCCCAATCTAATTAGACAACTTGGATATGCACTTTCTAGGCATCTTATGTGGTCATTTATTAATTTTTTCATGCGTTCTTCAATGTGATGCCATCCCAACAATTTTATGAATCAGATAATCCCTTCCTAACTCTCTTTACTCATCAGGATTTCACATTTCTACTTAACTAGTTGCTTGGGTCATTTCTTTAGTGGTCATTTATTATTTTGCATAGATTTACATTTAATTAATATAGATATTCCATTTTCCATTTAATTTTAATCATTTTAGTGAACCCGATCAATCCATCCATTCCTTTTGATAATTTCATCTCCTTATCAATTAATAACTAAATCATCTTATCCTTCTTTTGCACCAACTAAAGTCTCTAGTATAGTTACTGCTACTGCTGATTTCATGTGAGTTAACACTCAAAATTCCCCCTCATGTTTTTACTACTAGGAGTCGGCCCTTCTATTAATGTAATTACTACTCATCACATGCATCCTCCTATGGCTCCACCAACCACTATTCCTCACACTATCACTTCATCAATTCCTCCTAATGTTTCTAATGTTTATGACATCATTGAACAACTTAAAAGTACACTAGGTAAGATTTCTCTTTGTTAATTATTTCTTAATGTATCGATTTTCATAATATGCTTGAAGCATTTTTGTAAAGTTATTCATATAGAAAGTGATAACTTTGCGGTGGCCTTTACACATCTCATACAATCTCTCACAAATTTGCCACATGGCATCTATTTCATTGATGAGGATCTATCACATTTGGTTAAAATCAATTCATGTGCACCCTTACTCATTACTTCCATCATTAGCACCACTTGCATCAAATGAGTACTTATTAATAATGGGTTAGTCGTTAATCTATATTCTCATTCTCTTGTATGAAAATTGGTTATTACTGTTAATCCAATTTATAAGAATTCTACACTAATATGAGTATATGATTCTACGACTTGCACAAGTCTAGTGATTATCTCATTACACATTTGGGTTGTGCCTAAGACCATTATCACTGAATTCTATGTTATAGATGATTAATTCCAATTAAATATATTGCTAGGAAGACCTTGAATACACACAACTCAAGTGGTCCCATCTAGTTTCCACCAATTTCTTAAGTTATTACATGATGGGTATGAACATAATATTATTTCATATCCCGAGCCATTCAAATATTTTTGCATAGACCCCATTACATATATGCCTATTCCACATTCGCAAGATATCCCATATAGTAGCCTCGACACATATGACATCGTCAATCTAGTGCTTCATAGCCTTCTTCTACCGCTTCAAGTACTCCAACCATTTCTACCGACACTACAAAAGTTATCTCACCTACTATACCCATTCAAGTAAGCACTTCTTCTCTACATATCGAGACAAATTACATTCCTCCACCAAGTGTAACTCCTAGCAATATAGTCGAAAAATCCATATAACATGATACTGCTCACATATAGGTTTTGAGGACTTTAATGATGACATGGAGACTATCAAAATCACTTGTGAAGCATTAGGAAAACTAAATTTAACACCTATTGAGGTAGATGACTCATACTTGAAAGAAACATTTGTGGCCGATGTCCCGAGTGAATATAAATTTAAGACCCGTCCTTATACCAATGTTATGGTAATATATCGTAGATTTGTTAATGCTTAAGATATTTTTCATCTCCTACAATGCAATCGCATTTCCACCACCTCCTTTCATATGCACACTATTCATTAACAAATCCTATTGGCATAACATCCCAATCAATCATACTTGTTCGGATACTCTTTGCACAATCAATGGTTTAACTCGTCTTTGTTTGACACTTAATAACAACAAACCACCAATTCACTTAACCTCCTCTTTATCACGGTAATTTTCACATTACTACCGCTTATCGCCTTCGCATATTTCATTTGATGATATTCATTAACCGCACTGTTGCACTTTTCCACCGACATTTGTGAAATCTTGGCATGACTATATTGGTGGTTCTTTAGACACAAACTGCACTTCTATCTTTATAATACTCAAATGCCCGAGTCATGTGAGCATGGATTCATTTGCCATGTAATAATTCCTTTTGTGAATGCAAACCTTGAGAGAAACATATGTAGTAGAATCTATTTTACTATCCGCATATGTAAAATATTGAGGGTTTATTTCAGGTGAGCACTTGACAGAGTCCTCTCATATTAATATTGGGTTGTGTTTTAGATGCGGTGGAAAAGTTAAAATCAATTTTATGTGGAAATCGACCATGCCCTCGGTTGAAGAGATTGCAGTGCTTTCCAAAAATTGTTCGGTGTCTTCATGCTTGCGATCAAATTCAAACTTAACCTCTTCCTTTATCCGGATCTACCTTTTAAATAGCGCATCTTCAACCCAAAAAACAAAACACAACACACCACTGGATTCTATAAATAATTCAAATTGCATGTAGAATCGTAAGTCTAAATTAATTTTTATCCGTGACTGAACATTGTAACGTTTGTTGAATGGAGCACTCTCACCGTCACATGGTCGATTTTGGCAGGAATATCTTGAAGGAGAATCTTGAATTTGAGGATGCAGTCGAAGCTGAACAGATAACAATGAAGTTGGACCACCTGCTTGTTGGCGCTCAAAAGGATTCTACTACAGCTGCAAGATTTTGCAACAACGATCAGTGATCACGACTGTGGTCGCGTGTGCAACATCGGGATCAACACCAACGATTCCTTGGGATCGCCCCGCAGCAGTAATTGCCACTCTTAACTCTCCCTCGAGGCCACCGATTTTCTGATATATGTTTACTTCTCTACCCTCTAGCTGCATATGCACTATAGCCATTACTTCCTCATGGAACTTTCTAGGAGAATTTCTGCCTGCGCTCCCCGATATTACTCGTGCAGCATGATTTTGAGAACCCACACCCACCGTCGCAACATCGGGCCGATATACCTTCATTTCACCATCATTGAATCCACTATCCGAACACACTGAAAAAATTCATCTATTTCAGCATTTGATGGAGTGTAAACAAGCATTCGTGGTTTGGGCGAAAAAACTAGCATCCCCATGAGATGTGGAGGTAGGTTGCTGAGTCAAAAGAAATAATAAATGGGGCATGTGCGACCACCAACCAGGAAAAATTGAACATGCCAAGAAAGGATGCAGGGGTCTTTAACGCAATGGTAGGTAGGAGACAAACACAAGGAAGATCAAATAAAAATCCGATTCTTTTTTAAAAGAGCTACGCGGCCAGCAGGGAGGAAGACATATGGTGGGTGGGTAGGAAAATAATTAGTTTCATTACTTCTCACCAACTATATGCCAAACAAGGCACTACATTCTCCTCCCCTTAACAAAGCATCGTCCTCGATGCGACATAACCCAGAGGGAAAGCAAGTTGTAAGCAAAGAGGAACATTTGGTAGAAATTTTAACTTTCAAGGTTCTGTGAAGATTGGCAGTTCTTTCTTGTTCATCATTTCATTAGTCTCTTTCCATTATCATTATTTCTAGTTTTAGTTTCTTTAAAAAAAAATCATCATTGAAGAGTTTTGATTTATTTCTTATTTTGGGTGCCCAACATGAGTCAAGCTAACACAACACCCTACCAGGTTCACAAGACCTTACATTCACAGTACACAAGTATATACTTCAAGATTGTATTACACCACAAAAGGTTATACAAATACGGAATAGAATAGGCACACTCCACATAACATAGTACTCACATGATCAATGACTAACATATAAAATACTCAAACAAAAGAGGTACTATAATCCACTAGACATTTCCTCAATTCCACATATGGGGATTTTCCCCACTCATAAAAACTACATGTACATAGGGTCCACAAGGGCATTAATAACATATCCACAACATCACAACACATATCCATCCGACATGAGTAACACATACATCAAAAGATCACTACCAAACATCACAATAACTCAACATATATCCTGAAACATCAACCATACGGACAAATATCATAAGCCTCCCTCGAAACTCTTATGCCTCCCTCAAGTCTCTTATGCCTCCCTCAAGGAGGTGGGTTGACCCTATGGTCCAAGACACATAGATTTCGAACACTCCTAACCCAAGTGACATAATAACGCGTGGTTCCACAACCCGCTAGTTATATGTAACTCTTTGGGCGTACACCATACAACGAAGCGGGTCCATAGGTCCAACCATTCCATGGTGGATCCTATGACCCTATTCCACACATCACGACAATAGAACCAGCACAACAATCCAATCCAAGTGCCAAGTGGAAAAGTACAAGCCTCGGGAAGGCGGTAAACTCTTAAAATTTAAAAGAGGACCCAAAACTAAGCAAAATAAATGGCCAATTAGCCATAGTTAGCATCAAAATCCCCATGTTAGTGCCAAACCAAGGAAATGCCCAAAATGCAGTAAAGCATGGAAATCAAGAAAAAGCTACCGGTCCTACAAAATAAAGTAAAAAGCTCAATTTATGAATAAAATCAACTTATAATAATGTCACATTACGATAATTGTGTGGCCTTATCGGCCACCAACGGGTACTCAACGAGTTCTTTAAGACTTTCGGCACATTGAGCCTCGGCTCATAAAATACATATCAATAATACAACTATCATCACCTCCATCCGAATCATCCCGCCACCACTGACAAGGCTAAACATAGTCATAGATACACTAAGGTTGCATACATCACAACCACATAGGGAGAGAGGAAAGATTCACATGTTATCTACTAAACGAGTTTCGGCTCAAGTTATTGACCCATGGTACACCATTCCTCACTCTCAACATACACTTTACCGATTCCTTTAGGGTCGGTTAGCATAAGGTTCACAACATAACATACGAAACATCACTAACATAATGGTGGCACACATAACTACCATAACGTCTTACATATGGTACATATACAAGGTAGATCACAATCATACATTCATTGGGTGTAACACACCACTTTACCACATTCTGCACCCAAAGTGCAAGCACCATACGATAGGGTTCATACACTCACCGTATGACCTAAAATCACAACATGAAGCATTACATATTTGCAGTCACCATACATACGATGAACATATTACATCTCAACATAACATCCATTGCTACATAACAAGGTGGTACACACATTTCTTTAGAACATGGTAAAAACATCATGATACAACTCATTTCTTTTAACATCAATCTAGTCATACAACACATTGATACACTTACATATCACAATATGTCACAATGTTCCAACACTATATCATCCACATTATAATTCTTTTCACAAGCCACAAACAGTGTAATTCACATGTGAACTCTTCATAAAATCCACAAGAAGGAGAGAGAATACTCCCATACCCAACATATCAACATGATCACAAACACGCACAATGTGACATACACATCATGTGCATTCACAAAAACATAATTACGACATGGATCACATCATGTTTAAAGCACATTACTCTTCCAATATCTACCACCATCATGCAACATCATCATCATTATTAGTATCATCATGTAACACCACCACCACCATGTAACATCATCATATAACACCTATCCGGCCCATAGGTTCAAGAGCATGAACCTATGCTCTTTCATACCTCAAGTGTAACAACCCAAATATATTCACACACATGAACAACACACCGAAATACGGGATAACCTTTTTTTTTTGACTTGCTTGACGGATAACATGACGCAACATGTAAACGTGACCAAGGATACAAACTAACACTTGTGAACAAATTAATACAAGCATGGACCTAAAGGCAAGACGAAACATTCACACCTTTCAAGGAAAATTTACTATTCACTTGTGAAAGGACATGGCAAAAGACCAACCACATTACATAGTTATAGCTGAAGACATCCCACTATGAAAATCTTCTTAAGATTACTAATTTACTAGAGACATCTTACAATTCTTAGCTTACGTTCTAGAAGGTTCATGATATGTTTCATACCATTCTTCTTATAGGATTAAGTTTCTTTTCTTTTATACAACTTGAGGACTATCCTAGGATCACTATAATATGAAAATTCCTTGATTAATTTGTTTACAAAACCAGAGGTGAGCAATTACACAAGGCTATCTATCTAAACCCCCTACTTCGAAACTCATTTCATACCCACCTTGCATAAGGAGGCAAGCGTAAGATAAAAAAGAGAGGAGTATCGTTAAGGTTCGAACCCTAATCATCTTTGATCGAAGAATTAAAATTTATCATAGCTTAGACAAGGACTACAAGGTACCATGGTAATGGTTAGAGAGAGAAGATAAATTTATTTTATTATGATCTATTTAGTTATTAACCGGTCTTTTAATGAGTCTTAAGAGTTCAATTGAATTTTGGTAAAAGCTTCATTTAGAAATCATCTTGATTAAGTTCGTCGGGGGATACACAGGGGTTCCCAACATGGAAGCATCATACTTAATGTGTTTTTATTCAAACTCCTGTACTAGATAAGATCTACCGATATCCCCAAAAGCCAATTGATATTACTTTTAAAATTAATTAACGCTTTCCCAACAAGAGGAAAATGTTTAATCCATAGCTTAAGGTTAGCAATGGTAGGTATTTTTTTACATTGTTAGATAAACACTTTCTTTCCAATTCTGAGACTCTTAATTTTATCAACCAAATACAACTTCATTATTATCTTCTTTATTTATCCATCTATGTATTCCTCTTCTTTTATCTTTAATTATCTTTAGAAAAAATGGGTTTTTAAACCCACTAAACTATGCCTAGAATAACATTGATACTAGTACCATGGAGGGTTACTAAATCGATAAGCATTGTGACACGAAAGAAGAAATTATCGTTATTTAACAAGAATGAAAACCACGGTTATAACATTTCCATTCAACATGGCACATGAACCAAAGGAGTCAAGAGATTGGATTTCACTTGGGTCGAAGAACAAGAAGGTAACAAAATAAGCCAAGCCATGCTACAAAAATTTCCATGATGTAAATGATATCACCAAAATAATACTCATAACAAGGTCAAGATTGAATATTATTTCTCACAAAGGTAATTTACCGTTAACCTCTGAAGGACAAGACAACATCATCACTAAATTTGAGAACAACCCAAGGCAAGAGGTTTTCTAAACTCCTTCTGCAACACTATTACAAAATTTACCTCACATTGGACATTTCTACAAGGAACTTCACAAATTGCACCGATGAAACCTTTACAAATCTTTCCTTTAATCTACTCGCATAATCCATCTGCACAAATACTAGCACAATCACCACGAAGTAGAGCATGTTAAGGCTACTCATTGCAATGATGGCTAACATTTAACAATATCGAAAGGAAAGTTCTAATTAAAAATGGATTAAAACACAACCCACAACTCCAAAATTATTCACATGAGAAAGAAATATAAACCATCCAAAGAAGGAGAAAGTCAAAATACAAAAAGAAGAACAAAATCACATAAATCAAGGCAAGACCTTATGGGTTAGGAGCAAGAAGGTCAAGAGTGTTGATATCTCCTTCATGTAATCCTATGGATTACGTGATTGGAATCGAAAACTTACTCCATCCAACTAAAGAGGTCCAAGAGAAGACAAAACATACTAATTATGATCGTAGGCGTGAAACAAAACGACGTTATCCAAATCTCCTGGGGGAGGCTTCGCATGTGAATAATTAGGGTTCGACGCCTTTAAAGGAAAAACAACTATAGTTTCAGTTTTAACCAAGGAGTTTTACCACCGCCTTCTTATAGGATTTCTTTAATGTAGGACTAGCTAACAATACAAAACCACTCTTCCAAAAGCGTCATAGTGAGATACAAAAAGGGCCATTGTCTACCAACAAACCTTATCCTAAACGTTAACTTCTCTACATAATATAAGGGAGGCTAAATCCAAAAGTCATTAATAATTTTTATATATTTCCGACAATGTCAATAAGTATTAAAATAAAAATTGATTTCCTTAACAAGGCCACAAAATGGGACCTTTTAGTAACCAAGTTTGAAGTATAAGATATTCGAGTTCGAAAACAAAGGGATTCGATACGCAGAGGGTAAAACACCAACGATACCCCAGACTCAAAAGACCCTACCACGAGTGCAAGCACAAAAATAAGAACCAACACACATATTCATCAGGAAGGTTATGCAGTGTAGTCAGGCCTAGAAGTTCTATGAGCTCCTTGCCAATGGTATAGAAGATGGAAATTTTACCCGATCCATGTGGGCTTATCGAGGAAAAGTCTAGAAAATATCAAACAGATGAATATAATAGCCACCTATTATATTATCATTGTAATCATTGTCATCTAACGAGAGCGAGTTCACGAGTCCAATACCATGGATTCACCTACAACTTTTTTGTTTCGGTCCAGCCTATTAATAGCTTTCGTGACCTAGTAAAATTTGTAGAGATTTCATTCAATAAAACTTCTGATGTTTCCACCTTACTTTAATCACACAGAGTTTGAACGTGGAATAAGGTAAAGTAATTCTCTCTCCTCAACACGTAGAGGCCAAAATAGATGTCGGGTTATTCATCCTCTAGAATCTAAAGGTACAACAACAACCATGTACAGCTTCTAAAAAAAAAACCCTAATGCCATTTTCTATTTAAACAAAAAAGGAAGGAATGCCCACAGGCTTAAACAAGTTTTAGAACACAATGGCATTATTAATGTACCTTTCAGCAAAACAGAGAGACCTAATCAAGAAATACGTATTTAATCAACTAACTAGAGATATGAAGGCTTAATCGTTCCATATAGTACGCCTTGATTATAAATACCACCACGAATTCTTTTAAAAGAGAGTCATATAAGCAAACGAAACTCTAAAATGTTTCCTTCCCCTATGAACTAGATTGCATCGCTTAATATTGCAGTAGCTTCATTTAAACAAATATGAAATAGAGTAAGCTATAAGATAGGAAAGAACATTTCAAGAAAAACAAATGAAATTGGAGCGAGATTTAAAGGAACAACCAACACAATCGAGAAGCAATATAAACAACCACGAAAAACATTTGTCTAGGCGTTATTCAATAGGAAAGAAAATTTATTTCAAGATACTTGAAAGAAGGTAGAAAACTATTACAAGGAGTAGATTTAACATGCCTGTTTTAAACGTTATATCTCATTGCCACGCACGTGCAAGTCCCCTTCTCCCCGCAGTCCCAAAATTAATTCTCTCACCAAAATCACGCTTCTCACCCACACGGTGTCCCAAATACCACGCACGCAAAAGAAACAATAACCATTCCAAACTGCTGGGAGACACAGGAAAAGGTTTTTGAGTTTGGCCTCACACTGCCATTCCATTTCTCAAAAAATCATCAGCGCCTCCTCAAAGTGCCCATTCAGTGTGAATCCCATGCAATCATTGCATTCCATGAAACCAAGTTTGAGTCGACGCATTTCTGGAAGAGTTCTGAGCTTCATCAACAAACCCATTCCGAGAAAATCCATGCGTGGCATTCCATGAAACCACATCTCTTTGAGGCATTTCTTGAAAAAGCTTGAGGGCTTTATCAACAAACCCCTTTATGCACGAAACCTACATTATCATCGCATTCCACGACACAACATTTGATTAAGGCATTTTCTTAAATGCGGTTGCAAGCTTCATCGACATATCCATTACTGTGTAAACCCGCTACCCGATAATTGTGTTCCACGATACCATGTCTCGATGAGGCATTCGCTCAGGATCCAGTGAAGGCCTCATGAGCGAGCCCATTGTGTGTATATCCTGCAGTTAACGTTGTCCCGAGAAACAACATCCGGTTTAGGTATTTACGTCGAGCAGCTTGCTGCTTTCCCATATTGCCACATTTTGCATACATGTCAACAAGGTATACGTGCGAATTTGGAACAGTGAAACAACGCTGAAAAAAAAACAACCGATCGGCTTCAACATCTTGAATTTGGTGGAAGATTACGAGCACCTCTTCATTAGGTTCATGCCTTGCATAAGCCACAATCATCGTAGTCCATGAGCATACATCTCATTCAGACATTTTGTCAAACACTTTCCGAGCATCCGCACTTGACATACATGTTTATCAGCGTATTTTCCACGAGCACATCTTTTATAATACCCTTCCGAGTCATGTGAGCATGGATTCATTTGCCATGTAATAATTCCTTTTTGTGAATGCAAACCTTCAAGAGAGAAACATATGTAGTAGAATCTATTTTACTTTGTTGGGCATATGTAAAATATTGAGGTTTCTTTAGAGAGCTATTGTGACAGAGTCCTCTCATATTAATATTGGGTTGTGTTTTAGATGCGGTGGAAAATTTAAAATCAAGTTTATGTGAAATCGACCATGCCCGGTTGAAAGAGATCGCAGAGCTTTCAAAAATTGTTCAATGTCTTCATGCTTACTGATCAAATTCAAACTTAACCTCTTCCTTTATCCTGGATCTAACTTTTAAATAGCGCGATCTTCAACCCAAAAACAAACACAACACACCATTGGATTCTATAAATAATTCAAATTGCATGTAGAATCGTAAGTCTAAATTAATTTTTATCCGTGATTTTGAACATTGTAACGTTTGTTGAATGGAGCACTCTCACCGCAAGTCACATAGTCGATTTTGGCGGGAATATCTTGAAGGAGAATCTTGAATTTGAGGATGCAGGTGGTCAGTTGAACAAATAACAACGAAGTTGGACCACTGCTTGTTGGAGCGCTCAAAAAGGCTTGTACTACAAACTGCAAGATTTTGCAACAATCGATCACCGACTATGGTCGCGTGCAGCTAGAACATCGTGATCAACACTAACGGTTCCTTGGGATCTGTAACGACTCCAAACAATCACACCAAACAACACGGTGAAATACGGGATAAATTTTTTTGACTTGCTTGACACATAACTTGACGCAACATGTCATCACCAAGGATACAACTAACACATGAACAACTTGATACAAGGATGGACATAAAGGTAGCACGGAAACATTCACACCTATCTCGAGGACAATTTATTTTTCTTTTGATGACAAGACAACATGGAAGTCCAACCACATGACACACTCTCATGCCTAGGGCAAGCCACGATGAAGAAATGATTAGTGGTTATTTATTTTGATAAGACACCCTTTAACTCATGACGAAGGATTCAATATATGATTCGCATAAAACATCTTACCAACTCGAGTTATGTTCTTATACACCGTATGGAGTTCACTTAAACTCTTCTCCTTTATAAAAATTATTTGTTTTATATATTTATTTGTTAAAGATGGTAATTTAATTCCACGGTGGCCATCTACTCACACTTACATTACTAGAACTTGTTCATGCCCTTATGACAACATCGGTTCACGTTCAACAAACTTAAGAGAAAATTACAAGGTACCTTGGATAAAGTTAAAGGAAGAGGGTCAAATGCGTTCACCCTTAAGACGTCCATTAGCTCTACCGAGGCTTCACCGAAAGGGCTTATCAAGAGGAAGCTACGTAGTGTTTACTAGTTCAGTTAGGGATAACACTTTATATAAAATCACTTTAATGATAGTCTCACTCTTGATTACTTAAGGTATTGTTTGTTTTCGAGTGGATCTCCTCTACAATGATTTATTTGAATAAAACTTTAGGTAACTTCCGTAAGGAAGAGCCACCCCATTAAAACTTACATATAACCCATCAATACAAATTCTTAGAAAAATTTAATTTAACACTTAATTCTCAAGATCAAAGTTTTACAATGTTTATGCCGGTGAAATGATTGAATAACATTTTTCACTAAGAAGAGTTACTAGCCAAATTACAAAAAGACAAACTACTACTTCACGTAATTCTCCAAACAATTCTGGAGCAAGAGGTCATATAAACTCTCTTTACAAACAATGCTACACAATTTACAATGCATTGGACATTTTTACAAGGAACTTCATAAATGGTACAGATGAAACTTTTACACTCTTTTCTTCTAGTCTACTCGTATAATCCATCTCGCACAAATATTAACTAGAGTCGAATCGCTAGAACTCAAAGCATGTTAAGACTACCCATTAGAACAAAGCTAACATTTTATAATATCATGAAAGTAAAATTCTAAACTCAAGAATGGATCAAATCAATATGTTTCACAAGATGAAGAGATTTATACTGCAGCAACAAGGAGGAATCCCAATATTCAAGTGAGAGAGATATTCCAAAGACAAACAAGGTGAGACTTTATTGGTGAAGACAACCAGGCTGAGAGTATTGAGATTTCAGTCATGTAATCCTATGGGTTACGTGATTGAAATATAACACCCAAACATCATTCTAATATTATTAACCAAAAGGATAAAGATCAGTCAAATGAATTAACATATTCAAAATTGCTGGTTAACAAGGCTGCATTAACGCACATCCATGTTTTAAGAAGAATATAGGCCCCAACCATATATGAACACAAATCAGTCAAAGATTAAAGTTAACTTCACTCGGCTGAATAAACCAACATACATATAATACTCACAACACTATAACTAAATCAAGATTCATATACCAAGCAATTCTCACCGAACCTAATTATTTTTCATCAAGAAGTTAAATAAACTAGATTCTATCCAACTAAAATTTCATACAACAACTATAGTTGGATTACATGGGCAAGGATCAAGAAGAAGTCTTTTCACTAAAGGTTGTTATTATCTTACATCACATAATCGTGAATAAACCGTAATCCACCCCTCGTATGATCATTTTAAGAGATTAAGGGCTTAGCTCACTAAAGTATGTAATCGAGTCGATTCTACCCTTTCCATTATTATACAAGTCTAACCTAATTCAAAGCAAGGTAAACATTCTATTTTCATACATGCCTCAGTCAACACTTACTCGAGAAAGTCCCTACCCGAATTATCAAGGTTGCTTAAGCTCTAAAATGGATTTAATAGAAACCCATTTCATTCGATACTTAATTTTAAACAAGCAAGGGATAGTCGGCTGAAAATATAAGTGAATCGACACAAGATCCTCTACCGTGACCCAACTCGAGTCACCAATCACAAGGTTAATAAACAAGGTGAAGGGGAAAATACAAAGCAAAATACTCTTCCTACGAACTATGCCTTTTCTTCCGTCTCTAAAACAACATATGAATAGCTCTGGGTATACCCATCTATCTCACGACAGTCCTACTCAACCTATCCTCATAGTCGCTCCAAAGAAAACATCCGCTTACTACACTGAATTCGTTTCACAAGGAAGATAATTTACATAGAATGTCTATAACATCATACACTTTACCAAGAAAGAGAAAACTCTACAATTTTAATTTAACGCTTTTCACTATACATCCATTTAGAATAAAAGCATTATCAGTAAAAGTCATAAAGCAACCTAGCCAATTTTTTTAAAAAAAAACTGAATTAGAATCAGTAATCGGTTTGAGATAGCTTTTCATAAATTACCATTATTGATGTATACAATTACGAGAATTCAATATCATAAACAAAGGTTAAGTTTTACTGTTTACCTAGTTCATTCATTTTGTCCATTGTGAAATAATTTTATGCTACAAAATACCATTTTCGAAGCCAGAGAGCAATTAATTGAGGAGCAAGGAAAAATCAAAAGCCCATTCTAAATGCCATAACAGATAAAAGAAAATAGAAGGACATTCAATTCATGACATAATAAAGGGTAGAAGATTACAGGGAAGGTTTAACATGCCTGGTTTAAAACGCCATCTCCATATGCATATGATTGTTTCAATGCCGCTACTTGCCCTTAACCCAAAGTGCTCTGCGAGCTCGAGCTAGCGCCACATTCACGCGGTGAAAAATAGCTACAACCCAACCCCATGATTTGAAGCTCGGACACAAGACATAAAGATTACATCACGCTCCCGCTCGTAGGCATCTACCATGATGATCAATAAACCTTTTCCTTCATTAGGTTGAGGATAACATCAAAACTCGGTGCAAACGTTTCAAATTGCAGCCTATAAGGCGTGATTAATCCGCATTTAAACCTTTTTGCCTACCAAGCCAGACTCGTTGAAGAAGCTCATATTATCTGCAAAGCAAAAAGTGCTTCATAAATACTCTGATATGAAACAGATCCGCCCCTATGAGATTCTCTTCCATGAGTTACATCGTACAACAAGTAAGATCTCGATAAAGACTCTTCATAAATAAATTTCATCAGGTCTGCTAGCAACACCCTCAACGTCATCACACTTCACCTTTCCTAAAGCAAGTTCAAGCGTGACAGGAATGTCAAAAGACAAGAACTGTCTTTTGCACTTCTTCATCGAGCTAGGAGCATGTTTGAGGAATTAGAGCTCAATAGAGACTCATCAGCTTCTCTAACACTGACCCAAGTTTGAATTTAGAAGCGTGAACAACATTTACTTCCCATTATTGAGATATACACTGTTCTTTAGTGTCTACCCGACTGTGATTCGAACTTCATGAAGATAATGTTGCCATTATGCAAGATTCCAGAGCTTTAGCATCTTCTTTAAGCTGTTATAGACTCAACTTTTACCTGGTTTCTTGAATAACTGATACAGACCTCTGTTACTGGTTTTTTTTTTGTGTTTTGAAAAGGCTTTGAGCACATTGAGGATCTCCTTCATGTTTGATTATGCATAATGATGGAAGAGTAGCCTTACTCAAATAGTTCCATTCTTGTTTGATTAACCAATTTGTTGAAAACCTCAAAACATAAACTCTGCACAAAAAAAAAAGACAACTCATACTGCTTGCTCAACCACTGAGAAAAGTATTCAACATCCTTACCACTGAACTTCAAAAGTTTAGTTCCTTTTGTGATTTCAAAAATCCGGTGCAGCTTTGAAAGATTACTCAAGACCCTAAAACTGCCTTCAAGATTTGATCGAGCTTCTTCCATGTTAAATTCACCACCTGGACAGAAGTGAATTTCCAAAATGAAAAGGCAAGACAGCTCAACTAAAACTTTATCTCGTTCTTCTACTACAATTTTGCAAGATTTTGCAACAATTGATCACGACGACTGCGTGGTCGCGTGCAACCAGAACAACAGGATCAACACCAACGGCTCCTCGGCTCGCCACTGCAGCAACATCGCACGTTACTCTCTCTGGAGGCCACCGATTTTCCGAGATTAGTTTACCTCTCGACCACCTGTAGGCTGCTTTGCACATGACCCAAATACTTCCTCACGGCACTCCCGGAGAATTTGTTCTACGCCCATGGATTCTACCTATACTGACATGATTTTTTGAGACCCACACCCACCCACGCAACATCAGGGCGATAGACCTTCATTTCACCATCAATGAATCCACTAACCAGAACACGCCAGTGCAAGCTACGCGGCCACCAAGGTTTCTTTGCGTGAGCAAGTCAAAATGAGGTGACAGGGAAAGAAAGAAAATGCCCAAGAAAATGCGCCCAACACCCACTCGCATTGATCAAGGAGAATCCAAAAAGAGATTATGGTGAAGAAAAATGACTCACCGACTCCTCGCAAGGGCTGATGTGACGTAGTCAGAAAATTTTGCGAGGTTGGGTGGTTGGGAGGAGGCCAAGGTGGCGAGGTGGAGGCGGTGAAAAAAAAGAATCCGATGCCCACCGGGCATTACAGGATCGCCACTGCGGCACTGCCGCACTTAACTCTCCCCGGAGGCCACTCGATTTTACGAGATAAGTTTACTTCTCTACCCTCGTAGACTGCTGCATATAGCCAATTACTTCCTCACAAAGACTTTCTAGGAGAATTTCAGTTATACGCTCCCCTAATACTTGCTGTGACATGATTTTGAGAACCCACACCCACCCTCGCAACATCAGGGCGATAGACCTTCATTTCACCATTAATGAATCCACTATCCGTAACACGCCGAAGCAATTCATCCGTCAGCAGCATTTGATGGAGCGTAAACAAGCATTCATGGTTTGGGCATGAGAAACAACAGGCATCCTATGAGAGACAAAATTGCATAGTCAAAGAAATAATAAATGGGGCATGCGTAGGCCACCAACCAGAAAAATTGAACATGCGAAGAAAGGATGCGAGGGTCTTTAATGCAATGGCGGGTGGAGACAAACACAAGGAAGATCGAATAAAAATGATTTTCTTTTTAAAGCTACGCAGCAGCGGAGGAGAAGACATACGGTGGGTGGGTAGGAAAACAATTAGTTTCATTATTTCTCACCAACTATATGCCAAACAAGGCACTCACAGGACCATTAACTACAAATAGATTTACCAATCATCCAAGAATGGTCAAAGTCTTACAAAGTTGCAAGTAGCGACACGCGAGAGAAGAAGGGGGTTCCGTCAACAAGAGTATATGATAATGTCATCAACAAATTTTATAACACTAAATATTTGCAAACCTCCCACTACAATACTAATGTTTGGTTAATTTAAAATAAATTACCCATATCCCAAAACAAACCATATTTTACGTGACAACCCTGTCATGTAACACAAACCGTCGCACAAATAGATACAATTATAATTTCTAAGTGACATTATCAAAACAAAACCTTTTATTTATGAATCCATAAGATTATCAAATGAAAGTTGAGTTTTTCCCCAAGATTAATCACATTTAAGAACATTTCCATCACAAACTATTACGGTAATTACGTGCATAAAAACCGACCAATATTAATTAATAGTGTTAACATTACAAGGAGGAAATAATGCAAGTTAGGAAAAATAGAAGAACGCCATCAGCAATAATTAGCAGGGGATTAGACCAAACTATTCTAGTGTCGGCGAACGAGTGCTAATCGATTAAGCATAATGAAACCTCCAATTAGTTGATCCAAAAGCTAGTTATGATTCAAGTTGATAGGGATGGTCAAGGTACTTCTTGAGGATGGCCTTAAAAAGCCTAGAAACAAGATGAAAGATAGTATAAGAGTCTAAACACGCGAGACGGAAAAACACATCGCACACAAAACCTTTTATAGTTCTACTAGTTTTAATACCAAAACTCTAAGCCTAGCTAGCCCACGCATTGCTCACACAATCCTCTGACCAAAGGAAGACATGTCCCCAAAGTACACCAACTCTTACAAGTCCCCTACTAATTGTCTAATAGGGTTTCCCAGTCTTATTGACTCTATCTACAATCGACCACCCGTAAAAACACAACCTACACCAGAAGATAACTCCCAAACAAATCCACGTCGGCGTAACCTTGCTCCTCCTGGAGCGACCACTAGTTTAGAGCTGAATGCGAATATGTACAATAATAGAGCAGTCCTTTGAGTCAAAATTTCAGAATAACTAGCGAGGAGAAGAGTAGATACATGTTGCAGCTTACCAATTTATTTATTTATAGGAAAAGAACAACTCGGATGTTAGACAATTGTTTTTAAATCCATTTTTCTATTATAGACCAGACTCCTACATATCCAAACTTGTTTAGAAAATTCTCAAAGTAAGAATATGAGAAGCAATACGTCACATTATTAGTTCCTTTCAAGTGATATTTTTTTAATAGTACTCACGCTGAAACTTGAATATATATATATATATATATATATTGATGTGTAATTGTTAAGTTTTTGAATAAGTAACATTTTGATTTTGAGTTACTGTTAATAATATAATTGTTAATTGCTGACTAATAAAATCACATTTAATATGATTTGTTTTTCCAGTGTTGTTTGGTTGTTCCATGATGAAATGTCTCATCCAAAGATAAATTGAAACCGGCACTCAACTTTTTATGGTAATGGCGGGGGCAATCATCTAAAGGATTCATTGTACCTCTTTAGGTTGTGTTGACATTGTAGTTTTAAGCTTGAGATAAATATTTCCTTCATCGCCTAAAATCTTCTTTTTTAAGTTCGATTGTTTCATTTTGAAATGCAGGAACAACTTTAGCTCCAAACTTATTAATTTTAAATGCGTGAGCTCCATTCAGTCTTCATCGGCGTTTTCCTGCCTAATTATAAATATTTTGCTCTGACTCATTCTACTCCATTCTTCATAGATAGAAGAAAACAAGATGGTGTCCACTGACTCTGCTCTGTACACCACAGTAGAAAAACCCTGTGCAAAGATAAACAGAGCTTATGCTTGCATACATTTTGTTGCAATTTTGGTTCTTATATGGTATCGGATTACCCATATTCCAAACGAATGTTATTTAACTTGGATAGTGGTATTTGGTGCAGAGCTAGGCTTTGCCTTCTGTTGGATATTAGACCAGGCATTCAGATGGCGGCCAGTCTGTCGGGAAACTTTTCCCAAAAACTTTCTGATAGGTAATTACGATTTATAGGACATGATTCAGTGAAAATTTCAGTGGTTGATATTCCTAACACGAATATTTAGGTTTTTAAAATTTCCATTTGACTAATTTTGAAGTGTTCGGTCCCTTGAAACAAATAAATTATGTAGAACGTACAAGTCAATTTTATAGGCGTTTTGTGGAGGATGTGAAGTGACTTGTTTGAATATGGACAGGTTTGAAAAAAGAGCTACCGCCAGTAGATATATTTATATGCACAGCAGATCCGACTAAAGAACCTCCTCTCAATACTGTAAACACTGTATTGTCCACTCACAGGCTCATGATTATCCCATTGTGCAGAAACTTTCCTGCTATGTATCAGATGATGGAGGATCTATTCTCACCTTTATGCCTTGTTCGAAACTTCACGCTTCGCAAAGTTTTCTAGGTTCCCTTCTGACACAAGTATTCCATCAAACAGAGACGCCCAGATGCATATTTCAATGATCGCGATGATTACCCACATAAGAATTTGAGCTTTGCAGTGGAATGGGAAAATCTCAAGGTTTGGTTATCTACCATTCTACGTCGAAGAATATCCTATGAAATAAATTCATATTGCCTTTTTTAAATTCAGTATTTGGTCCTTATCATCTTTTTGTTGTTCGTTAGAATATGTAGGAGGACATGAAATATTCCATAAATAGCACTGTGGAAAGGGGTACTGTCCCACAAGACAAGTGGAAAGATCACCAAGGCTTCAAAGAATGGAGCTCTGGAATTTCTTCACGAGATCATCACAGTATTGTTGAGGTCACCCATAATAAAAATGACGTTTCGGTTTTACACAATACATTCTATATATTTCGATGCCAGTGATGAGTTGTGATTTTCTCTCTTCACTATAACTGTATGTAGATTTTGTTTGAGAAGGGTAAGGACAGTGACGTGGAGGGGCATGATTTGCCCAGTCTTGTATACGTGGCCACGTGAAAAGCGACCGCAACACCTGCACAATTTTAAGGCCGGGAGCTCTTAACGTTCTGGTAATAGTAATTATGCTTGTATCACATTTCATTAATAATCATGTCTGATTCATCTTGGCTGATTTTTTATTTCACATGCTGATGATGGAACTCTGCACACAGATTTTCACATAAACTAATTACAGTCTCTTTTATCATACTAAAATTCTTGAAACCATGTTTTCAGATTAGAGTCTCAGCTGTAGTGAGCAATGCTCCATTCATTCTTACTCTTGACTGTGACATGTACGCCAACAACTGTGAAGCCCTGCGTGAAGCTGTGTTTTTCATGGATCCTCAGACTGATCACCAGCTCGGATTTGTGCAATTTCCCCAAAGGTTTCATAGCATTACCAAAAACGATCTCTATGCCAATCGTCTCAAGAGGAATTTCGATGTAAGTATCTGCAACTGGGTGTTTTCTTTGTTGATTCGAAACATCAATATGTAATTAACACACTGTATATATCGACATTTGCAGGTACAATTTGAAGGATTCGATGGAACAGGAGGACCACCATACGTGGGTACAGGCTTGCACGTTCACCGAAGAGATGTTTTTATGCGGAAGCCAGACCACAGCAGAGCTCCCTTAAACCCTCAATGCTTTCTGTGAATTTAATAAAAGGAGAAATCAAGCCCATCCGAGATGTTAAATGAGGCAAGAATACTTTGCCCAGTGCACCTACGAGAAGAACTCCTTTTGGGGAAAAAAAGGTAAATGCAAATTTTAAAATATCCGTATTCTACATATTTCGTAACCCAGGAATACATGATATATTCAAAGACTTATGTTTTAATGTTGCAGGTTGGAATGATTTACGAATTGTGCGTGGAGGATGTGTTGACAGGATTTACGATACTGTGCAGAGGTTGGAAATCCGTTTACTGTGTTCCAAAACGAAATGCTTTTCAAGGTCACGCCTGTTAGCCAGACGATACACTCATTCAACATAAGAGATGGTCAGCAGGTCTATTCGAGATTTTCGTGAGCAAGTTTTGTCCATTTCTGTATGGAATTCACCGTGTTAATATCACACAACAGAAGAGAATGTGTTACGGGTTTTGCTGTTTATGGGCTCCCTCCTGCTTGCACATACTTCTCTGTTTACGGTTTGGTTCCAGCATTATGTACACTCAGCAGTAGATCATTATTTCCTCAGGTATCTTTTCTTTCAAACCCATTTAAGATCCGACTAATTAGCATCCTAATCATAGACAGACACCATCTAATAGTTAATTTTTTTTTCTTTTCCCAGATTTCAAGTCCATGGTTCCTCCTCTTTGTGTATTTGTCAGTATCTGCGTATGCACACAGTGTGATAGAGTTTATTGGGGCAGGAGGTTCAGTAAGAGCTGGTGGCATTTGAGCACAGGATGTGGATGATAAAGGCACGTCGTCGTATCCGTTTGGAATGATTCAAGTTCTCTGCAAGTTGATGGGCATTTCTGAAGTGGGTTTCGAGGTGACGAGCAAAGTGTCAGACAGTGAAGCAGCCAAGATACGAGGCAGAAATCTATGAATTTGGGGTGGCGTCGACAATGTTTATTCCTCCAGCAACTTTGGTGGTCATCAACCTGATAGCATTGTTGAATGGAATAGCACAAGTATTGAAGAAAGGGTATCCAGCTCTGGAGGGTATGTTTCTTCAACTGATGTTATCAGGAGTTCATAGTAATGAATGGGTACGGAATATTGGAGGGATGTTTTTGAGAAGGGATAATGGACGTATGCCAATGTCTGTTACGGTCTCCTCGCTTCTGGTTGCCGTGGTTGTGTGTTCTGCGGCATCAAATATATCGCCTTTGGTAAACGAAGTTGCTGCCACCAATCTCCTTGTTTTGTCCAAGTCAAACAAACCAGTTTAAGGAAGTATATTTTAAGCGTAATGTTTTTTTCGTAATAAACACTCTCCACGTACCTTTGAGTTATTGATTGTCAAATGAGCACATTTGTTATAACTATTATTGGTATAAAATCATGTTCTAATTCTGCTTAGTAGTTTCGAACTATTTCAACACCTTTGGAAATAGGGTGGAATGAGCAAATAAACTAGCAGTGTAGCAATACGTAG